>VWZW01001851.1:546722-604430 GCA_013397115.1 Edolisoma coerulescens | reverse complement strand
CAGCCATGGCCCCGCCGGACACAGGGAGTCTGGCGGAGCCGGCCGCCGCCTCCCTCCCTGTGTCCCTCCCCGGCCGGGCCCTGCCCGGAGCCAAGCCCGCAATGCCCGGCCTGCGCCCCGCATCATCCCCCCGCCCTCCACCCCGCATCACCGCCCGAACCACCACCGCTCCACACCTCCTGCGGGCCCGCATCACAGCCCTGCATCATCACCCCACCCTCAACCCCACCTCACCACCGCCCCGCGCCACCCGCGGTCCCGGATCAGCGCCCCACCCTCAACCCCGCACGGCCACCCCGCCCGCGGCTCTGCATCACCGCCCCGCATGGCGGTATCGCATCACCATCCCGCATCACCGCCTTGCCCTCAACCCCGCACCACCCACAGCTCCTCATTGCCCCCAACCCCGCACGGCCCAGCCCGTAGCCATGGCCTGTAGCCCTGCATCGACACTGGCTCCCTTCAGGTTTCCCATGGGCTGCAGCCCCTCTGTCACGCAGCCAGCACTGAGTGATCCCACGTTCACCATGAACCGTGAATGAACCCAAGCCAACACAAGCCCCCAGTGACAGGACCCCCGCGCCCATAAAGACGTGTCTCTGCTCAGTCCCATCCCAGTGCCCTCACCAGACACGCCACGTACCGAGCAAACTCCCCTGCGGGGTCAGGTACGCCCCTGCCCTCTCTCACAATTATTGAGAGGCCCGGGGACCACGACCAAACCCCCCTGTCTGGGAGAGCTGCCAGCAAACCCCACCCCTGCAGGGCAGGAACCACTGCTGTGTGCCCTCAACAGCACTGGCACCAGGGCAAGAGCCAGCGCTGCAGGGCAAGGGAAGAAGCTCCAACCAGAAGCTGCCCATTTAATCCAGTCTACACAACACAGAAGTGTCAAAAGTCCATCCTCTTCCACCCTTCATGTGTACATTTATTTCAGCATCACAGGTAGAGCTGTGCTTTACAGTAGCTATGCCTCTTTTCTGTGTTCTTCCAGAGTGAAGATTCTCGCTTGGGGAAGAAACAAAGCCATTTTTAAAAAGAAGAGACAGCTACTGCTATACCACTCGTGTGTTGGTTGTTCTGGGGTTCTGGTTTTGGTCAGGTTTTCTGTATGTGTTGCTTTTTCCTTACAAAAATGTATTAATAACCCGTGTTTTCACAAATACAAGTTATTTGCCTATCGTAGTACAGTAAAGATCCTTCCCAAACTGTGCAAAATAAAAATGCTACATATTTACTGTAGAACAGACTTACTTTTTCTGGCCTCTCTGTTTGCGTGGCACTGAGTTTTGCCTTGGAGTTCTCTCACAAGCTCCATCGGTGCTGTCGCTGGCTTCACTCTTATTTAAAGGCTGGTTTTTCCATGGGATAACGTACCCAGGAGTGGGACCGAATTGTTTTAAGTCTCCTTGTCCTAATGAGCTCCGTTCTCCACAGTAACAAAAGGCGCAGAGTTGTTCGCTGCAAAAGGGAAGATCATTACGTCTTTATTGGGGGAAAACCAGCACAGGATATCCCATCAAAGAGCAAATTTCATGCTAATTTAACCCTTTACAACAAGACAATAAAAGCTCCCTCGTGCTGTCAGGTATCAGAATTCAGTGTTCAGAAACGCTACTTCCAGCTAATTCACAGTTACATTAAAAGAACTTTTCTTCTGTTCCCAAAGCTGCCTGATTAACAAAGCAAACAAAAAGATCTCCATGTTATATTGAAATGATTAAAATTTCCAAAATTCTGTGTGTCTAGACCCATGCTTGCTAAAAGGCATCAGAATGTTACAGAACACACAGAACATTACGACACATACACCTTTCTGGAAGCACATACAGCTTATGTGTAACACAATGTGTAAACACTATACACCAAAAGGTTTAATAACATGGAGAAAAATGGAATAATGAGAAAACCACAGCAATGGCTACAATCACTCATGCCAGAGCACACGACATACACTAATCCAAACATCCTCATTTACTTCAATATTTAAAACCAAAACGATGTCTAAAAGTTTTACTGGAGGAATTTTATATTTACAGAACTGTGACCGCTGCAATACCCTGTACCATTTGCAATTATGTTTTAACATGCACAACATAGCGACAGGATTGAAATGACAGCTCTGACAGCACTCCTTGTGTCACATCATATGGAAGCTACTGAAAAATATTTCTATAATAAACATATCCACAAACTTAAAATGTGAACTTCTGCAACTAATGCAGTTTGCATTAAAGGAAGGCCATTTAACACTTTTTTTTTTTAATGCTTAAATGAGCAATTCTGTTTTGCTTCGTATTTATGCCCCAGAGACCCCAAAAAGATGCCTCAGGGAATCAGGCACTTGGATAGAGGCTTGGTTATGCCTAGATTCCATTTAAATAGATTTCAGTGCATCTCCAAGGTGGCACATTGGATTTGGGACACTCTGAGCTGTGTGACTGAGAGGAGGGAAGTGAAGTGGGAGGAAGAGAAAACCTTAAGGCTAAACTGCTGTATAATATTTACTAAATTCTGAGGGAAAAAATAAAGCCTGCCTGTGCTTTCCAGCCTGGAGAGACAAGAACAGCAACAGAAAAAAGTGGAAGTGGAAAAGGAAAGTTCCAGATCAGAAAAGAAAACCCTGAGAACCCAGCAAAGCCCCTGAGATTTGGTTTCTCATACTCTGGGATGGCTCCTTTTGCTCTCACCACAGAGCAACACTAGGAAGAAAGAAAAGGAAGAAACCTGAACTGCTCTACTGTTACAGTACTGGTAATACCAGACTGTCAGATGCTAAGGAAGGGAGCAGCTTATCACAAGCCCAAAGCGAAGCCCAAAATGAAGCCACATGCTTTTACTTATGGTTGATAGGTAGGACTGCACTTTCATTAAGGCAGATGGGACCACTGGGAACATGCAGGTTGGTGAGCAGATAAAGTAAGTCCCGTTCATGGTACTGAAATGATACCTTCCTATGGTACTGCTAGGAAACATCTGTCCTCATCTCGTGGCCTCGGCTGCACAACCCTCACTGATCTGCCTCAACACACAACCAGCATGAGACAGCACAACCCCCAGAGCTGATGGCAAATGTCTGACACGTTCCAGAAATCTTTAGAAAAAGATACCCAAAGACAAAAAAAATCCAAAGAAAATATGGATAAAGATTGCATGAGAGCAGTGAAAAATGAATGGTTACACTGAACAGTACATATGTCTATTTTACAGCTAGCTTTCAGTGTGATAGAGCAACAAACACACTATTATTTGTCTGTCAGTGACTGTAACCACTGGACTGCCAGTGAAACCTGATCTGGCCTCACAGGCAGAGTTCCTAAGCAGAGAAAGGAAAGCTATTCATGCTGGTTGAGACTAGAGAGACTTGTGAGGAGACTAAAGAGATTTAAACAGGCAACACCATGGTATATAAATTACACTAGTTACAAACACAAGATTATCCACAGTGGAATAAATAATTATTCATATATCCTGTTAGGATAGACTATCACTTCTCGTTAAAAGACTTGATAATTACAAACAAATAAACAAAGCTCCTTCAAGTGGAGTCATAGCAAATATGCAATAATGTTAAGGTCTATAAAAGAGAAATATGAAAGAGGAATTAGAAAAAAATAAACTAACTTTTCAAGTGGTATTATTTGAAAAGGCATACAGGAGTAAAGCTGTTATTTCTGGAGCCTGTAAGGCAGCTCTAGCATCATAACTTCCAGCAGCAGCTTTCTGCAGGCAGAGTGGAGTGAAACAACAGGAGCAGTGACTTTCGCAGCTATTCTGCAGTGTGGTGCGGACAGCTGTGAAGCTGTCAAGAATCATATGGTTTGTGCTACTGCTCCTGCTCCAGCAGAGCTCAGGAATGCAGCTGAACCAAGTGCTCATCACAGGGAGGGGTCTGGGGGAACCTTTGCTGAAGGTTGTGAGCACACGGATGCTGAAGTTAAAGACAGGAGCAGCAGGATGAGCCCAGAGCACTGCCAGGACACTGTGGGGCTGAGATAGAGGGGAGAGATTATAAAAGGGGGAAATAATGTTTCACACTTTCCAGGGAGGGTAAGCAGAGGGGCTCCAACTGTACCTCACAGCTGGATACCCACAAACTTTCAGTGGCAGAGAACTCCCAGCCTCCATCGGGATGCTGGAGAGACTCTCTGCAGGAAAGCCACATTCCTCTGCCTCCTGACATGCCACAGCTGCTGGCTTGTCATGCAGTACAAAGTGGCCAGTTCCACCACGTTAGCCTTTTAGCTTTAAGTGCTCAGTAAATATTTTAAGTTATGTCTGTATGGGCAGAAGGTAGAGATATTTTCCTATCATCTGAGGACCGCAGAAAGTACTTACAAATCTACTTTCCATATGTCAATATGCAATTAAAGGATCTAAATCTGTGATGCAAGAAGAGCTCTCATATTGAAGATAAAGAAATAGAGATACTGGCAAATCTTAAGATCAAACCCTAGATCTGTTATCATAATTAACATATTTTAAGAACAGTATAATTCAAAATGGGATAAGAAGCAAGAGACGATGTGTCACAAATCTTTTTATAAGCTACTAAGAAAAAAGAGAAAGAAGAAGCTCATCAATACTCCATTTAAGATATATCTTAGGTGCTCCAATCCAAAATGGAAGTTCATCATTATCTATAACTTCAACTTAAATGATATATTTTCCCACAACAAATGCTACTTTCTTACAAAGGTTTAAAGATCCAGAGGTGGTTTATTAGCAGGAGGTGCTCCTACACCTCACCTCATCCCAAAAGATTTCATATATTTGAATGCACAGGAATTTTAATACATAACACTGAGGAAAAACTGTTCAGAATGAAGCAGACATACTGGGTTTTGGGGATGTAGTAAGAGACAGAAAGGCTAGTAATGTCTGAAGCTAATGTCTGTTCCCATCGAGCCATGAGAGGAGATCCAGACTTGGATCTTGTTCGAAGGATGCCCTTTCTAACAAGAAACATGTTGATCTCATCACTCTTTCACAGCCATTCTCTTCTACAGGTTCTTATTTCATCAAGTTCTCTGGCCAGTGTCTCTTCCTCACGAAGAATTTACTCAACCCCCTGACAAGAATCTGAAGTGCTATAATCCTCCCCTGTCCACATCCTGACAGAGGAAAACAAAATGCCCTGCAGCCACTTAATCCTGAAGGAAGGGAGAACAGTCACTATTTCCTCTACTTGACTGATGACAGTCATCAGGACTCATCCTAAAACACAGACTTTCCCATTGAAACAACTTCATTTCAACACATGCAGTATTGGGCAACTAATTGCACAATATTAAATCACAACCAGAGGAGGAGAAACATCTGGTTTGCTTGCAAATATTCAATCAGACAATTAAGTTAAAACTGAGAGTCCCTCAAACTTTTTTTTTTTTTAACAGAATTAAGCCTTAGGATCAGGATTACCAACATGTGATTTAAGCATATCACATCCACCTGCAGCTGTACTTCCAAGAGTAAGCAGAAGCCCCTCCTGGATCCTTCTGAGCTGGGAAATGGCACTGGGGTATCTTGTGTCAGCCAAGGCTCCTTGATAACAAGCAGATGTGCAGACTGGCTCATGCAAACATGTTTTGTTTATGCTGTGTCCCGTATCTCACAGATGTGCACCTGTGCCCACGTGACTGCTGTGCAGCTCCTGCAAATCTTCAGATGTGCCCATGGGAGGTTGTGTGACCCTCAACAGTATCTCACTCTCACTCTCCTGCCTATTTTTCACACATGGGTAGAAAGCACCACAGGCTGCAGTACTACGGGGCATTGCCATGCCCCTACAACTCCATGTACACAGCTGGGGGAATAAATCTTCCTTCCTCATCCTCAAAGGAATAACTTCCTTCTGTGTCTCCAGGGTCCCCAGGCAGCACACAGACAGCAAGTGGCCTCTGCTGAGCCTGTCAGAGAGATGCTTGAAGTTATCCAACCCTTTCAGTACTCGGCGGTGAGGGCAGCAGACCAAAGGAAATCCTGCAGCTGCCTGTTCTGCAGAGAGGTGTTAAAGGTGCCCTTCTTTCAGGAGAGCCTGCACAGGGGAATCCGAGCATCCCACAGAGATAAAGGGGAGGATGTCAACAGCAGGAGAAATTCAAACTCTTGGATTCAGCTCAAGGGATGTTCACCTTGTAACTTTTCTGAAATCCCTCCCAGCCTACTGTGGGACTGGTATTACCAAAGGAGTTTTGCTGTGCATTCACCTTTTCCAATTAATCCCACTAAAACTAGGTTTAAACAGGAAAAAACAATGGACTATATTTGAGAAAATGCAAGGCATGGCAGTTCCAGCAGGACCCACTAGCTATAGCCATTGCCTCAACATTCAATACTAAGTTGTAGATCATCACTACTGCCATTTGCCATGAAAACAATTGCACTAAAGTTAGAAAGAAACCCAACTTGGAAAGCATAAAGGTCTAGTTCATTCACGTTTTGGGCTGAAAAAGAAAGTGAAAAGGGTATAGTGATTTTTGCTATGAGTTTGTTTTTAAAGGAATTATGCAATAATTTTCCTCAATGTCTGGAAATGCTTTCAGGATGTCTTTTTCACACAGTAGTTGCTACAGAAATTTAAAACGTTTTTAACATCTATTTTTCACAATTAAAATTAAGCTCAACACAGTGAAATGGAGTGTTTGGGAGCAAAACAGAACTTCAGTGCATTTTTGTACTGATTACTGAAGCAGACTGATGAGAATTGGCCTTGAGAATTCTTCTCCCACCTAACCCTGTTAGTAGTTTTAGCATATGCTAAAAGGCTAAATTAAACGCTACAGGGGACCTACTATTTATTTAGCTCTGCCAAGTTGTGCTAATGCACAAAATACTTTGCCTTTGCTCTCATTTTATGTTGTGTTATTTAAAGAGTAAAGTGTTCTTGTCCTTAGTGAAGATCCACCATTGTATCATTTATGTAAATTCAAATCAAGGCCTGCAAGCTGAATTTTAAGTGAAAAAAAACCCCATTTCTGACTTGAAACAACACCTGGGGTCTGCATCAGTGTGAGTTCTAATACATGTGAGATATTCACAGAGGTAAAGTTACTCTAAAACTCAGATTCAGATGAAGCTTTTCAGCATCATCTAAATATTCTGTTAATATCTCTACCTCAATAATGAAGAAGCTTGAAAGGAAACTACTGAAGAAACCTCATTAGGTGAGGCATAACAGCTTCACATTGATACAGGATTAACAACCCAATAAATCATCCTTCTGAATGAAGACAGGACAGACAAGGAAAGGGCAAATGGAGATACCACAAAGAGAAAGAAGCAAAAATCTCAGCTAAAAGCTGTATTTAAGCATTTGACACACAATATCCTTCTAATAGGTAACTGAATAACAGAACAACTTGAAATTGTGGTTTGACACTATTATACTATTACAGAGATTTGGGGTTGAAATAAGTATTTAACTTATGCAGCACAATTCTTGTAAAAAAAAAAGGAGGCGGGACGGAGTTCCTATGAACTTCAGGTGAAGAATTTTAGAAGTTTATACAAAGCAATTAGATTGCATTAGACAATAACTGCTTTCCAATTTCTTCAAATAGCACAGCTGGAGTTCTACAGCCATATAATCAACTTAATGATACTCTTCTCATTTGAAAGAAAGAAAACATTACCCTCCAAAGACAACCAAAGCAACACATCTTACTGACATTTTGAAATTTAGAAAATATGCTCTTATTCATCATTACTTGTGTCAGCTTTAATTTAAACAAGTATTTAAAGCTCAGTTAGGGTTTCACATACCCTAAATGCAAGAGGAGATACCAGAATGCCAGTGCTGAATAAAATAAACGTAGAGGTCTACTCCAAGGCCCTCTAGAGATCATTCTTTAATGTCCATCTGAACTGACTCGTACTCTCAAATAACAATCCCATACAGAATGCAACTGTGAGTGTACCAGAAAGGTGGCAATTCATGCAATTCTGAGAGCAATCTTAACCTCTGAGCGATAAAAGTCAAAGAATACAAAGTCCTGTGGCTTTGACCTTCAGTATGCACCTGTGCCCAGAAAGGGTTGTCTGTGCAAGCCAAATTCTCTCTCTTGGTAATTAAAACATAATACACAGAATGGTTTGGGTTGCAGGGACCTTAAAGATCATCCAGTTCCAACCCTCCTGCTAGGGCAGGGAGACCTTCCACTAGAATAGGTTGCTCAAAGCCCCACCCAGCGTAGCCTTCAACACTTCCAGGGAGGGGGCAGCCAGAGTCACACCCAACTCACACAGAGGTGCCAGCATCTCTTGGAGGCAACTTCATAGAAACACCAAGTAGAGTCCTACTACCTGAAAATTAGTGCTATTTGCCATTTGCCAAGCTGGCTTCAAACAGCAGTTTTTCAAGAAAGCTTCATCTAAGCAGGATAAGCAGAGGCAAAGGGATATTAAAGAAGAGGCAGACATGGTACTATCCATGCCCCCAAGCATGTTCAGTTCAGGGCCTCCCTGTGTCAGCTGTCATTCCTGAACACTCGTTCTCAGTTTCTTTTTCATGAACTTGCCCAGTCTGATCCTGACCACACCTAAAGTTTCAGCAAACCACATCCTTTGGCAGAGATTTCAGTGTCATTCTAGACAACTCTCTGCTGTACAAAGAATCACCTCCTTTTATTTTGCATCTAACCCTTAGAAGTTTCATTTGATGACCCTCAGTTTCCAACGTTAGAAGAAACTAAACAGTCAGGATACAGCCACCTTCGCCATGCCACCTATGACTCTGAAGCTTCTTATCTTCCTTCTCCAACGTCTTTTACAGACTGAGGGGTCCTCAATTGTTCAACTGGCATCTACTTCAGATCTTTGATCAACCCTTCTGTTGTTCTGTGAAACATTTTAAGTGTTACTATACTAATTTTTCAAGTTACAGATACATTTTCTGTAGCCCTATATAAATTAGTCCAAACTCGTTTCTCTAAATGCTTCTAACCTCTCCAAGCAGATCGATGTGCTAAGCAGAGCTTTAGCACATCGAAGCTACAAGCACAAAAATTCTCTTTTCACTAAGCACACTCCAGTCTCTCTCAGTCCCTTCGTGATAGCAAACTCCATATGCACCATCCATTCCCTGGGAATGAACATCCTTCTGGCAAAGGTCAGAGACCCTTACAGGGATCATCCCTGCACCTACAGCTCTGGGGGGCTCTCAGTCCAGATTTTGCCATTTAAATTGCTTGTACTTTCAATCAGCTGTGGTATGGAAGCAAGGAAGGAATGCAGGGCACAACACAGAGTTTGCTGTGTGAGGGAAATGGAAGGTGCTGGAGAAACGGGACTATTGACTATGGGAGATAACACAGATCACACAGACAGCCAAAGGAAGCAAGAGAACAGTCACAGCTGACAAGGAAAATGAACAAGAAAATGGATAAAGGGGTGAGAAGAAATACCTTCTCACAAACATCTGTCTAGAAGCCACTGGAAATGGAAGGAAACTGCACATCAGGCAAAGAGACAAGAGTAAACCTCAACTAAGTGAGCCCTGAAACAATGATTAAAACTGATGAGCGGTTTAGAATTAGGGAAGAGAATGGAGTATCAGGACTCAACAACATCAAAAAACTCAAGAGACTGGCAGAGAAAGCTGGAGGCCAAAGAACAAATGGAAGAGGTGATATTTGGAAGAAATGAGAGAAAACGCTGTATTCACTCAACACTGGAACAGAAGATCCCTGACTCTTACCATTGCCTGTGAATATCCTGTATCTGTGCAATCTCTGACAAAGAAGGCATCCCATGCTGTTCTGAGTACTGCCATCAGTCCTTCAGCACGGCCTGACAGACTGCCAGCCCTGGGATGCTTCTGTCTGTCTGACTGCCATGTCCCAGAGGACCTGCCAGGGCTCAGCTTGCTGCCCACCAGCGCAGCACTTGTAAGCAGCAGGACTGACCCAGGTGGAGACAAGCAGCCTTAGGATGGGGATGAGACAGAAAAACTGCCTAAGAACCTCTGTGAGAGGCTGAAAGTGGGACTCCAGAAACCTGGAGCACCTGTGAGCACCTGCTCACGCTGGGCAGGAGACATTTCAAAGCTCGGTTTCTGTGGATGGACCTTCCTACAGAACAGATTAAATCATGGAGCAAAGATCTGTGCATCTCAAAGGCCCAGTCATGAATGTCATTGGTTATGGTGTCAAATTCCACAAGGCACAAGCTCTACATGAGAGCATTAAACACATTCTGGCCACAATGGCAATTGTTCAGCCTAAGCAAAAGGCAGGATTTTGGCTGCCTGTGAAACCCTTCTTTGGCCCCATTTGTGTGACACGCCTTCTGTACTCTGAGAAAGACACGGACCATCTGGAGAAAACTCAAACCAGCAAGAAGGACTGGAGCTCAAGAAAACATCATCTACAAAGAAAGTAGGAACAAATTTGGGATTTCTGTTACGAGGTAAAGCATGCTGGGGAAATAAACTGAGAGGCTTTTGCACAAAGCTGTCCTCCATCATCCTTGGCAGATGGTACGAGTAGTAATGGAATAAACCCAGAACGAGGAGAGTGTGGGTTAGATGTGAGGAAAGTGGTTCCAAGAGTAAAAAACAAAGAAGAGACTGGAAGGGACTGTTTAGGGAAGATATGGAGTTTTTATTATTGGAATATTTAAGAGCAGTTTATGTAAGCTTGTGTCAGGAATGACAGCTGTAGATAACTGCCTTGGAAAAGGAGGTGAATGAGATGATTTCCAAAGGTCCCTTCCTGCCCTATAAATCCAAGGCAAAGTTGCTTTAACAATGATCCATCACAGAATTCTTCTTGAGACCATTTCCCTAATAATGCATGAACAAACAGGATGGAAAACCAGTAAATATTTAACTTTTTTTCTTATTTTTCAGTGTGTGGTCTTAGTCTTTAGTTGTGCCCTGGTAGCCAAATCAGTAATTTCACTCTGGGTTAGATTGGTCTTTAATACAATGCTGAAACAGTACTTCACTTTGGAACACAAAGGAATGCTATGTCCTCTTTCCAGATATAAATCACTGACTTTAGAGGACGATCCCATAAATGCTTATATGGATCTAGAGCTGGAAATGTAAAGGCAAAACTCTGCAATGACTTCAAATGCCCTGTGTTGTGCCTAAGACCCATTCTCTGCAGAAACAGTTCTTGGGGAAAAAAATTCACATAGAACTACAAACTGTATCATAGTACATGTTCACGAAAAGAAATAATCTGTTTCAAAATTAATCTTAATACTGGTATCTCCTCAAAATATGTGCTTGACTTTACAACTTCAACAAATTTTAAAACATATTTTAATATTAAATCTTTTATCTAACTTCCTCCTGCCTAGAGATCTAGCTTTACCTTCCATCACTGCAGTATTATTCTATCCAGATTGTCTACTCTCTGCCACTCCACAATTTCTTTTTCCACTGAGTGTTGCTCTGAGTGTTACAAATCTTGTAATGTGCTTTAAGATTATTAAAAAAAAAAAAAAAGGGAACAAAGATAAAGAAGTTCACTGCTACTTTTCCACTATTTTCTTTGTTCACTCAATCTACAGATGTTCACCAACCACTTCTTCTTGATGGAATAAATCACCCAAGCCCTCCATCTCCACACTCCAGATTTCATCTTAGCAGCAGCAGCAACAAAATAAGGGAGAATGGCGCAATTGGTCTGGAATGAAAATTACGTGCTTTGTCCAATTACAAGTGAAGCAAGAAAGCAGGAAGGTGTTTTTCCAGTTTTTGTTTTTTTTTTTTTTTTTTTAGTTTTAGCAACAATCTCACGAGAGCAGATATTTAAGCAGGCCAAAGTACCGAAATCAAAAAGAGCTGTGTGAAAACCTCAGCTTCTACTTATTTACGAATGTTCCGTCTTCGTGATTACGGCAAAAGGACTGAAAACGCGCAATTAATGCAATTCACGGTCTCCGAGAGCAGACAGAAAGTAAAATGAATCAAAAGGTGTTTTGTTCTTCTATGAAATTGTGTTTCTAGGCCATTCTCGTTAGCTTTTAATGCCTGGGGTTGCCAATGTGGGAAACAGAGGAGGAAGGTGGAAGCGGGCTCTGCTCTGAGCCGCAGCCGGCTCCTGGCTCCCTGCCTTCCCCAAGGGCTGCACTTCCCCTGCTCTCTGCAGGCAGCACAAACCAAGGGAGCAGATTCCTTTCGAAGAAGCTGGATTCCACTCAGCCATAAGTCCCGGCCTGACAGAAGCTTCTCACAAGGCTTATAAAAAGAAAAAAGCGAACAACCAAAGGAAAAGGCTCCAAAACCCATGACGCTCATGATATATAGGAGCTGGCAGTCTTATTCCTGCCACTGCCAGGCTTGGGAGTTTATCTCTGCTTGATGTTATTGCCCCTCCCCACATGTGGTCAATAATTCACTCGTTCCTTTCAAGCACACGCCTCACCCCTTTCAGCCTCCCTACCCCAGTATGGCTCAGATTCTCTTCATTTTAATGGGGTTTTAACACATTGCTTTCTGAGCACTAATCCTGAATCTGTTCTTTAATTCCCTGCCCCAATCCCACTTGATGTCAGTAGTTCTCTTGGTCTCCCATACCCCACCTCAGGAAAGTTCCAAAATTTACCAGCTCTCTCGCGCCTTTCTCTCAAATGTTTTTATTTAGCCGCAGTCTCGGGAAGGATCCAGAGAAAAATACCACACAAGCCAAGCTCTGGCTCATCTCTCAGCTACTGAAATCCCCATCCTAGTTTTGACGTGTCCTCCTATGCTAAAATCACTGTTTTTCAGCAGCAAATTATTTAAATTTTTCATTGAAAATACTTTGTTTTATGCCCTGTGTCCTGTACTTCTCTAATTCCTTTATCTTCACTACCAAAGACAGAAACACAGAATTGTCTTATACTCAACTCTGAAAAAAGCAATGCAAAAGTAGCTCCACCTACACCTACATTTACTTCTCGTGGAGGCTTGGGTTCTTTTCTGTCTTCTAAGTGATTTCTGCTCTGTCTGTTACAATATACCCTCATAATTCTCCTACGGCTCACATACCTAAAGCTGTTTTTAAATATACAAACACTTCCAATTTATTAGAAAGTGAAAGTTACTTATATTATAAAACAGTGCCAGAAAAGCTTACCAAGAAAGAGATGAAGCTGATGAGCACGAATTATTTGGAAATCAGCTTCAAAACTACTTCCCCAAGTCACAGTTTTAAGGCGCTGTGGAGTCACACTTTATCCTAAATCTTGATACATTTCCCCCAATCATTACACAACCATCAGCAGTGTCTGTTATTTCACACGCTGCATTTTCTCCTAAGAAAATGGAGTCAAGCCCCCAGAATTCAGTGCTCCAACCCCTGCATGACACAATGTCAGTGGCAGCACTCCACAGACAATGACACAAAGGACTGATCAAAAGTCACAGATCAGAAGAGGCTTTTTTCAAGACTCACTTCCACAGAAACCCTGACATCTGGCTTTTCCCCCCACACTGTTACGAGGACATCAATGACTTCTGCAACTAACTCCCATTCTGCATCTAAGTTTGAAATCAAAATTACCTGGGGTCAGAGAAACCTCTGATTCCCAATTAACGGTTTCACATCTCCTTGATACATTTCTTTCCAAAATGTCAGAGACAGAGTCTGATCACTATTATTTTAATTAAAAATTAATACTACTCAGCTTTTTAATGCTTTGATCAGCCAAAGCAATGAGCACATAATAGCCATTCCATCCTGACTGATCAAAGTCAACACTTTCAGTTGGAAGGAAGAATAAGTTGAGGGCAAATAAGGGCTGGCTCAGAACCAGGCCAAAGTTTTTTCAGGAGACTGCTGTCCAGCTTTTAAGAAACAAGTTTATGGCTATGTAAAGTGCTGTAATCAAATATTCACGATAACAGCAAAAAAGTAACCTTGAGAAGAACAGAGAGCGGATGAAACAGCACTAAAATTTTTGCAAATGATCCAAAACAGGGTCAAATAATGAAGCAAAGCAGCTGCTCAGTTCAAGTTGCTCTACATATTTAGTGCAATTTAATCTCAGCCTTGGAAAATCCCATCAAGAACAGAAATTTTTGTGTATTTCACTCAGGTATAATGCACAAGAACTATTTAACTGAAATTTCTATAAGAAGGAAAGCAGCTCTTGGAATCTAAGAGGTTTGGGAATATATAAAACATGAAATTATATATGCATCAAATAGATTAAGTAATTTTTTGTGCATGGAAAATATGCTCTGCGTTGGATTAGGAGGAAGAAAAATGATGACGACAATTCTCTCCAAGTCTGTCAAAATATAATTACACCTGCAACTGTCTGGTAGCTGCTAACAGCACTTTCTGCAGCAGTAGAGACCTGCTTCTGGGTCAGAAGCTGATATCAGAGCTTCACCAGAGAAGAAGCTCTGCTAGAATTCTGTGACACCATTTCAACAGTGATCACAGACAGCGTGTTCTGGTTTCCCTCATCTAACATAATTAATACTTTCACTGCTTTAAGGCTAATTTGTATTAATAAAAAGTTACAAAACACAAACATTATTTTCTCTGTTATAAATTCCAAAAGAAGGAAGAACACAGTAGATATGACAAGAGATTTGGTTTACTTTATTCCTGAAAATACACTCGTACAAGCTGAAACATCAAAAATAACTTTATACAAATTTGCTAATACACCATTTCCTACACAGCAGGAAAGCTTCAGTAATCACATTTTATCTCCTATCACTTACGCCTCTTTTAATTTACCCAGCTAATACGCTGTAACTCAAGGTTTCCCAGAGCAGTCTGAGGGCAGCACTCACGGAACGCGCTCTTCACCTTCACCTCCCCGTACGCCAACTGAGGCACCAGTCCCGGGCACTTCAAAGCGGCGGCAGCGAGTGCCAGCCCTGCGCCCCGAGCGCTCTGCGCCCCGAGTGCCAGCCCTGCACCCCGAGTGCCAGCCCTGCACCCCGAGCGCTCTGCGCCCCGAGTGCCANAGTGCCAGCCCTGCGCCCCCGAGTGCCAGCCCTGCGCCCCGAGCGCTCTGCACCCCCGAGCCGAGCCCCAGCCCTGCCCCTGACTCAGCAGCCGCCTCCTCCTCGCTCCCTCGCTCACCTGGTTTTGGCTTCCACGCCCACGGAGGCGGTGGAGCTCGCGGACTCCTCGGACACGGAGTGCTGAAGGACTGGTGTTAGCTGCTTGGTGCTCTCCACTTCCGTCTGGGCATCCTCTTCTGCAGACTGCTCTTTGACTTCTGGGTAAAAAAAGACGAAAAAAGAGAAATTTAATATTTTATCTGCGTCTTTAAGCTTTCCTTTGCGTTACAAACATCCGTTTTATTTATAGACAGGTTAACTCACGTAAATACCTTCTGCCACACAACAAAATTGAAAGAGTAGGAAGCTGCCACCTCTAGCTAAAAAATGAGACTGGATGCTTACAACATTATTTCCATAGCACAAAGTGCCACCATGAACTAAAGCTGTTTGATAGCAACGAGGAATGGGGCGAGGGTAGAGCGGTTCAGTGACAAACTCTTTATACAAGGTTGGAGTTCCAGACATTTCCGTTCTCCCCACATCTCCTCTCGTGCACCTGCTGTGTCAGGCCCGAACAAACATCACAGTGAGCATGCTAATCTGGGGTATATTAAACCTTTTTTCCTCCCCTGTTACTTTTAACTTTGTTCAATTCCCTGCCCAAACTCATTCCTGGTTACACTAACTATGCTGGCACAGGGTTGAGGAGGTGAAGGCATCAAGGACATGGTTTATGCCAGCTTAAACTTCATTCTGAACTGAAGGAATATAAATTTTTTAGCATTACCCTAGATGTTAGACAGAAAAATATATACATCTACAGCTGACAATGGTGTTATTTGACTAGAAAGTTTGGTTTTGCTCTGAAACATGAAACACAAAGTTGCCACTGTTCGTGCAACTTTAAATCCTCTTCCCAATCACTTTCCCCTTTGCTTGGAGTGACTCAGGGATTCATCAGAAGGACATGGCTATGTGCTGTTCCAAGTGCACCAGAATGCACAGGAACAAGGGTCAAGGCTGTCCAGCAACAGAATTTGGTGTTTCTGCAGTCCTCCACACTTTGATTTTGAAACCTAAGCAACATAAAAATCATAGGACTCTGACAGATGTGCTTTGGCATATCCACCTTAAGATACATGTTCCTCATCCTGCCTGCATCCATGGCTGCTACATCTGTCTCACAGCAGCGCCAGAGGAAGGCCCCCTTTAAAACTTCCAGAGAACATGGGTCTGAACTCAGAGGCCAGTACATACACCTCTTGCAAAGAAGTCCAGTTAGAGTAAGGCAGCGGATTATTTAGAGAACTTCAGCAGAAGATACATTCACATTTTTTAAAAAATTAATGTACAACATGTCAAAATATAATTAAATATTGCAAAGGATAAATGACAAGTGGAGAAATGACTGGGTAGAAGAATCTGTAACATGGGTGGGCATGCACAAAAACCTGCTACAAGCTTCAATCTTATAAATAAAACCAAGAAAAGAGGAAAATTCTCAGAACGTAAAACTGCGCAGCTTGGTCTGAAATACTGAAATCATATGCCTGCTACAGCACATGGAAAATGGGAAATCTGTCTTCTTTCATGCACAGAGACTGAAGATCATTCTTTAACCTAAAGTGAACTCATTTAGGACGACAACATATAACATTTAAAACGCTCAGTGAACACCTCTAAACCATACTGCAGAGAAACACAAAATTAGGCAAAAAAAAAAATTCCTGTTCATGACTGGGTGTTCCAAGTATTTATCTGAGCTGGTGTAAATTGAAACTGCTTCTCCTATTTCAGTTAAACTACTCAGTAACATCTGAAATGTTTTTTGGACATCTGAAAGTGACTGAAAAGTGACTACCTGTCCAAAATGCAAATGGCTCACGTTAAACCCCTTTCACCAACCTATTCTGAAAAATATGCTGAATGATGATTTGATACTACATAAATATCCTCTTGGGAACACACCCCTCGTAATAGTAAATGGCTCTGTACAGAAAAAAAACCAAAATAAACCCAAACCCCACACCCTCAGTTTCTGGCACATCTGAACAAACATCCCTGGATGTTTCCTGGATGAGGATTCCCAAACCAGGCAGCGTCCAGCAGAGCCATTCACAATGGTCTGCGGTGTGTTTCCAAGTATGTTGGATCCGAAGGACAATCTTGTGCCAGTAACCCCCAAATTTCTAAATGCAACCTCAATGAAGAGAGGAAAACATAAACACCTAGAAGACAGGCAGACGCCAAAGCACTCAGAACAAAACCCACAACACAGCCCGGGACAACCACGCCTGAAGTGCTCCAGAAGATCACCGGAAACCCTGGCCTTGCTCTGATCCATCTTGGCGACTTTCCTTAACCTAGTTAAACTGTGCAAAAGGAACTCTGCTTTATTGTGTGCCTGCTGAAACTTTCAATCAAGTAAAAGCCATTTAGTCTCTGCCAGCTTTCATCTCATTACCATTACTGGGCACCCAGCACACTGGGAAGGCGAAGTTCAGGGGCACTCACTCACTCCCAGGAACTCTGGACTGCCTGAGAAGGCACAGACTGTTTCACTACACATGACAACTATACGAGCTTACATCCTTATGGTGCTTTTCCCCTGCTGTTTGCTTCTCTAGAGAAGGAGGGACCCAAATTATATTAAATGAGACAAACAACATCTCAGTTGCTGTCTCTGCAATAAAGCAAACTGTGCCTCAATATGCCATTGGAAGACTGAAAACACGGCGCTCGCTAAACAGCATGAAAGTAGTGTGTGTTAGTTGTGAAAAAAACTTAGTGAAAGTTTTCCTGTAGAAGACCAAGGAAGAACAGGAGCACTGCATTTCACGAGTCAAACTCCTAGGAGATGGATCCCAGCCCTGGCCTGGCAAAGGGACATCTCAGATGCACCTCAGAGATGTTCTTGGAAGCACCTGGCACAATATGTTTAATAAACATCATCAGATTTGGTTATGGCATTCTACTTTGAAGCTACTGGGAATGAAGGATCCATGGATGATTAATAAATGTGAAGCTCATTTGCAGGTTCATAAATAAGGCTTTATTTTGCGTCCTCTTTTCATGATTGTTTCTGGCACAATGAAGGTCTTGCCTATGTATAGTGAGTTAGCAGGGAGATTGAGATTCAAAAAACCTAATTGTACAATCCTCCAATGTCTCTTGGCTATTTTTTAATGTCACCATCCTTTACTAAAACTTTAGGAAAATACTAGGGAACACTGCAGTTTAAAAAAAAAATTATTATTTGAAGACAATTATATTCATAGTTCTTCTCATCTGGCTGGTGAGGACACACAAGCCTTCTTTTCTTATTAAAAGAAATCCCCCAAAAGTACAAGGACTAAAGCTCCTGTCCACATGGGCCATCAAAAGGGTTGAGACTTCCACACGCTTTAGAACTTGGATAACTCACAGAATCACATCTGGTTGAGGCTGGAAGGCAGCCCAGAGTCACCTTGTACAAACCCCTGCTCAAGCAGGGCCACCAGAGCCAGCTGACCAGATGGTTTTTGAGCAGCTCCAAGGATGGAGATATGAAATACTAGGGAAAAAAATTAAATTGCCTAACGTTCACAGGGGACAGATATGGAAGGAAGTCACTGGGACCGGTAAGATTTACAGCATGCGTATTAAATTTCTCTTTTAATTAACACTTCCATCATATTTGCTTCAGTAATACATATACAGTGATGAAAAGGCAATCCTTAGGTTTTATACTATTTAAGTTGTAATTTGGTTTTTTTCAAATGAGGAAAAAAACACTTTACAGAGGTTCAAAAATTTCTTATTATTTTTATTCCCCTTTAAAGAGCAGAATGCAGAGAACACTCAAAGAAAATAATAAACAGCACATAGCACCCTCAGCTGATTATGTGGACTACCCACCTTCCTAACAGTAGCTGGTCTCCTTACTTACATGTCTTATGTAGAGATTTACAACATTCTGAGTAATAATTGTGTTGATAATTTCCTGTTTTCCTGCTCCATCTTCAGAGCCCTTGGAAACCTCTCCCCATGTGAGACACACATGGGACATGCAGACTCTCGGGGGAAGCCCTGTTTTTTGTAAGCCCCCCCTGGGGCAGGGGTTCCCCTGCAGACCATCACAGCCATCCCTGCTGGTGGAAAGGAGGAGCCTGGGGATGGCTGGGATTTTATTACACGATCACAGCTTTCTTTGGGGACGTGATGAAGCAACAATGACTTAAGATTCAAAATGTTCTTTTGTCACAAACAATCCTTTTCTGTTTTCTAGCAATCACAAGGCCCTATTCTGCAAGCTACTTGGGTAAACATAAAGCAAAATAAGGAGATGTATGTGTGGGCTCTGCTGTGGCAATCAGGCAAAGAAAAGACACCAGCAAATCCAAAAGGTTTTCTTTTAAATACTCAGAAACTACCTGTCAAGTCAAAACCTAAAAATACTCTTAAGAGTTCTACCAGAAAAAAATCTTTAAAATCTTATAAGATTCATTATAAAGTGACACTGAAAAAAAAAAACCAAACCCAACCCGAAGAGCTGTCATAAACATAAAATTAATATTCTACTGCTGTTCAGATGCAGCAGGGTGACTGTTTAACCACTTTCTTGTCAGACCTACTGATTTGGCAGATAATGAAGCAGATGTCAAGAGCTTCCAAAACTTTCACTAAGAACCGAAAGTTTTGCAGGCTGGAAAATACCAAGATCACCAAACACAGCAGGGGCATCCCAGGGGTCTCAACTGTTGCTTACCAAGATGTTCTGCATGAGGGAATAACAAGCTTTAAAGGCAAACACAACAGTTGTTTTTGCACAAGGAAGGGGTAGTGCTGTGTCAGGAAACAGCCAATGGGACCAGGTGCTTTACACAGCCTCAAAGGGGTCTGCAGAACTACAAACAACACCAAAATGCTCCAACAGTTTTGACAGAAAAAAACCAGGTCAGTATAGCAACAATACGAAAAGAAACCTTAACAAGGGAATGCAAACTATGAATTTAAAATGCCTACCTGTCCTGGTTTTGGCAAGCATAGTAATTTTCTTTTTAGTACTGGGTACAGTGTTGTGTTTTGGATTTAGGGTGAGATTAACGTTGGTAACACATGGATGTTTTCGTTTTTGCTAAGCAGTGCTTACTCTAAAGCAAGGACTCTTCAGTTTCCCATGCTCTGCCAGCAAACAGGTGCACAGGGAGCTGGGAGGGAGCATGGCCAGGACAGCTGACCCCAGCTGGCCAGAGGGGCACTCCACACCATAGAACACCATGGCCAGTGTATCACGGGATGGTTTGGATTGAAAGGGACTTCCAAACCCCCTGCCATAGGCAGGGACACCTTCCCCTAGATCAGGTTGCTCAGAGCCCCATCCAACCCAGCCTTGAACACTTCTGGGGATGGGGCAGCCACAGCTTCTCTGAGCAACCTGTGCCAGGGGCTCACCACTGTTCTAATCTCAACCCAGGGGTTTTACCTTTTTCCAGTTCTCCTCCCTATCCCACCAGGGCAGGGACGGAGGGCGCAGCTGCAGGTACTCGGCCAACAGCTGGGATAAACCACGACACTGTCCAGTTCTGTAATTACAAAGTTTCACTCACTGTCTCAATTTAGGAACAATACAAGTCTCCACTACTCAGAGTTCATAATTCTGTTACTGCTCTGAACACAATTTGATGGAAATATCACCTCTCCTGCCAGTGTCTGAGGAAGTCATGTGCAGAGATCTCTTAGGTGCAGAAATCTTTTACAATCATCTGAAAGAGGGTAGTTTTAGATTAACTATTAGAAAAAAAATTCTTCCCTGTGAGGGTGGTGAGACCCTGGCACACGTTGCCCAGAGAAGCTGTGGATGTCCCATCCCTGGAAGTGTTCAGTGTTGGGCTGGATGGAGCTCTGAGAAAGTGGTCTAGGGGAAAGTGTCCCTGTCCATGGCAGGGGGTTGGAACTGGATGATCTTTAATGTCCCTTCCAACCCCAACAATTCTGTAATTCTCTGATTTACTTACTGCAACAGGTGTTAGATGGAGATGAGAAGAAAACCTGCAGTTATTCTTGTTTTGTACATTCCACTGTGTGTTTCAATACTTTTCATTCAAATGAGCTCTTAACTGCTCTTAACTGTTAAATATATTTCATACAGAAAATAACTGTGCAAATTTTGTATTAGTTACAAAATAAAAACAAGATTCTCAATGTAGGACCATTTAACCGTAATTCTGGTCACCCTAAAAACATGACACCGTATTATGGACAACCATAACATGGAAACTCCATGACTGAGGAACTTCCTAAGCTAGAAGTGGTATTCAACAGCACTCATCTGATTATTTTTCCACTAATTTCTTTAGGTCTTTTTGAAACTCATGTCAAGTTGTTCATGCCCCAAGCATCCAGGAACAATGAATTCTGTAATTGCAGTAGATGTTGAGTGCAAATGCACCTGCCCTTGTACTCTCTGAACACGACCTGATGTCCCCTAATTTTTGTGTTGCACAACAAAATGAATCACTGTGCCCTGTTCATTTTCTCCATACCACTCATCATTTTTGGACCCTATTACATTCCTCCTCAGTGAAATCACTTCAGATTTTACCTTAAGTGATCCCCACACAGAAGCTATTACTTACTTCTTGTCATACTCGCTGGCCTTTCCTGTACTTTCCCAATTACAGCTCATCCTTTTGGAGAAGGGAAAGCAGAACTGCACGTGGCATTTAACATGCCAAGGATTTATAAAGCAACAGTAAAAAGAAAAAAAATCCCTCACTGAGGCTTTATTCCACTTATGCCTTTGCCAGTAATTCCTAGAATTTGTTTCTCTCTTTGACTTACGAAAGCTTCTGCAATTCTCAGAAGACCTGAAGCACCACTTGCTCAGGCAGCAAAATCGATTGGAGAGTGATATTTGCTTATATAAAAGCAGGATGGTAATTCTGCCCTGCATGTTCTTTTACATGAATTACTACTGAATTAAGAGTCATTTAATTTTCTATGGTCACTCTTCAATGCCCTGCAAATGGGTACCTCTTTTATTATCCTAAAAAAGTTCATTTTACCCACTACTTTCTTTCTCTTTGAACCTGACCTAGAAAAGGGCTACCAGGGTAGGTGTTTGTGGGACTCCAACACCAGCCTGGTTTATACTGTGATTTTAATTCATCAGCAGAATTTCTACTTATTTTACCAAACTGAAAAGTCAGCCTCAACACAGCATTACTATAACAAAAATTAAGACAGGTCCACAGAATTAGCAAGTGGTTCCTGCTCATGGCAGAAGGGACGCAACAAGATTATTTTTAAGGTCCCTTCCAACCCAAACCATTCTGTGATTCTGTGAACTAAAACATACACAGAGCAGCCCTTTTTCCAGTGAGGAGAAGAGCATTTAGCACACAAAGCATATGCTACTCTTTTAATGTATTTGACTGGTAATGGCCATGCAGATTCTTCCATCACATCACTAATGACACAGCAACAGAGTTAGGCATCTTAAGCAGAGTTAAGGTAATAGAAAAGCAGAATATTCCCGTCTTTGAAAACTTCCAAAACCGGATGGATTATGTTTAACAAAACATAGTTTGATACCAAAACTGCCAAAGCACTACTGAATAAATAAGAAAAAAAAAAAAAAAAAGACAAAAAAAAGAAGTTGTATTTCAGAAATAACCTCCAGAATGAAAAACTCAGTGAAGTTAAAATTCATTTGGAAGTAACAGATTCCACCAGTTCTCAAAACACCTGAGACAGAGATATCAGTCAGAAGGAAAACAAAATCAGATTTTTCTAAATGGCCCATTTTAAGTGATAAATGGTATTACTGAGTAAGCCTGTAATGGTTTAAATACGAATATCAAATAACTTCCTCTTGTGTTTGCTTTCCTCATTACAAACAAACTACGAGAACATAAAGCAAAAATACTAAGGTGCTTATAATAATTACAACAACATGCTTCAGTTCTGCTAATTTTTCCAGTGGCTGAGCAGGCAGGAGTCAGCAGCGTAAGAAAGAAGAAACTACTCCTTTTCTAATGAGTACATCGAATATTAATTGCCTTAAAAATATTTAAGTGCATTTCTAAGCACATATTTGCCACAAATATATATGGCCAAGTTTAATCTAAAAGCAAACCTTCAGTAGTGTTAATTCTTCTTCTCATTAATTTTAGAAGGGATGGGTGCTAAGTGGCCAAAGTATCTGCCTGGATTTTAAAACTACTTTGGTTATAACACATTGCCAAAAGCTTTTGCCATTGATTCACCCAAACCAGGACTTGCTCTCAGGTGTGTTTTACTTTGCCTCAATGAGAGGCTCTACTCTGTATGATTCATATAATTGCAAAGGATGTGTCTATTTCCTTTAATAAGCAGGATATTGCAGAAAATTTTTTCTCTAGAAAAATGCATTTCAGGCTGCTTCAAAGCTGATGAGATTCCAAATTAGTCCAAAATTCCCTGGCAACTTCTTCATGAACCTCCACTGAGAAGTGTTTGTTTCTGGTTCTTCAGTGCTTTGCCCAGAGACAAATGAGGCTGGTCAGAGGAAGCTTTATCTTCAGGAAGTTAACGCGAAGTCCAACAAGAAATCAACCGGCCAGGCAACATCACTGGGTCTGATAAAAATATCACTAACAACAATAATGCAGATAAAAAGCTATTGGTTGATAAACCCATCCAGGCTCTTTTATCTATTATCAATTCTGAAGCCTCTGAACACCACAGGGAGTAGAAAGTATTGCTCTAAGAGCTGGTTGACATGGTATGGATAGTAAACAGAATACCTGATGGATTTACTATTAACTTCCCAAGAGACTCAGCAGTTGAAATAACTTACTTTATTGCATTTCTCCCAGATCAGGATCTGAATCTCAATATTTTTATGGGACACAGACAGGAAGAATTACAGACTCTAGGATGAGTTGGGATATTTCACAAGTGTTCTCCAAAAAAAAGAAATGGAATAATCAGATAATTAACACACAGAATTCAGTTTCTTAAACTGAAAAGCAGAGCCAAGAAAATATCAAGTACAGAAACTTGCTGAAACTAACAGAACATGGGGAAAAGAAGCAGAAGCCAAGTCTTCATTAGTAGCAAAAGGGCTACCAAACCTACAGAAAGCATATCAAGAGCTATTTGGTGAATTATTTCTTTCTTTGGATTAGCAGTTTTATATTTGCATATACCCCTGTGCACAAAGCCACATGCTTTCCAGAATCTTCTGGTTTGTATTTTTTGGCCATTAGAAACTCGCTCATCAGAAGAAAACTGCTCTTATGGAGAAGAGCAGCACAAGAGGGTCCAGAGGGGAACACAATATTCTGCAGCAAATTTTACTGATAACCAGAAAGGTGGAAGGTGTTGACTGACAGCTGGAAGGTCTTGGCAGGGCCAGAGGCAGCAGGCACAAACAACAATACAGGAGGCTTCCTCTGAACACCACAAAACCCTTTTTTACTGTGAGGGTGCCTGAGCACTGGCACAGGTTGTCCAGGCAGGTTGTGGAGCCTCAGTCCTTGGAGATAAAAGCTGTCTGGACATGGTCCTGGAGAGCCAGCTCTAGGTGACCCTGCCTGAGCAGGGGTGTGGAGCAGATGATCCCCAGAGGTCCCAGCCATCCTTAACCATGCTACGATGCTGTGGTGCCAAAATGATGGAAAGAATGGGTAACCACAACATCGGCTGGAGAGAGAAATACCAGCACAACATCACTGGGGGAACCACAGTGAAGAAAAATGAAGGAGCAGACAGCTGGAAAGATCAATACCAAGCTGAAATGCAGAACAGACATTAAGTGAGGAGCCAAAGGATCAGCAAGAGAGACAGGGCTGGTGGGTAAATGAAAGGAGTCTGTCCTGAGGTTTACAAGAAGCTGAAAATCTATTGATTCAGTAGAAGCAGTTGTCAACACCCTTTTTTCAGGAAAAGGTTTACTTAGCTCCAAACAGAGTTTTTTTCCAAATTCCAGAATTTCCTTTCTCCAATTCCAAATCCCTCCTCCTCTCTTTCCATCCTTAAGAATTCATCTATACCAAAGTGAACTTAGTACTTGGCAGGAAAGGGACAGGGCTCAGGAATCGCTGCAGTTGGCAGGGAGAAGCAGCCATACTGAACTGATCAGAGCAGCACACGGCTCACCCTGCTCTGCTTCCAACTCTGCCTCGTTTCACATGTGAGATTACTGAATTTTGGGAAGGGCAGTAACTTGTTTCCCGAACTGCAATTAAAATGACTGAGCCTTGGCATTGTAAAAGAGCCCCTTTGGGAAGAATTTTTGCCTTTTTTTTTTAAACGAGCATTTGTGTCAACATTACAAATGGAAATAATGTTTGGTACTTGCACACCCCTTGCTTTTCCTCCCCATAAAAGATTTGACAGCTACCAAACATTTCTTTATTTTAGGTGGGATTACACGGGGGATATCTTTTTTCCCTCCCTGTGAGGGGGGTTCTCATTCCTCCTGCATTGCTCTCTTCCCTAAAAGCAGAGCTCATTATACTGAACACAACATTAATAACATGGACTTCTCTCATTTTATGAAACTTAATTAATTCACAAAAGGGCACCAGTAATGCAAGACTCCATAAATAAAACAAAACAGAAACAACCTCAAAAACCCAAGCTCACACAGTAAAAGAACTCCTGATTATTCTCAACATATGAACCAAACAGTGCAAAAGAAGCTAGGAACACAGAGACCCAAAATATGTCACAAATCACATGTCAAGATCTTTAGACATTTCTTTACAAGTTTTGTAATATTACTATATCATGTTTTGGTTTGCCAACTACTGCAGAAAATTGTTGGCAAGTCCACAACTTGCAAGAAAAGAAAACAAAATCCTTTTTAGTCGAAGTAGAAATTAATAAACTAGTACACAAATACCCTTCAATTTAATTAACACAGTTTTAAACAGAGCAACAAACTGGGATTATTCCTTCTTCCACACTTTTGTACTAACACAGGTAAGTGCTTGGAATAAGTTTTAGAGACAGCAGCCTTTTCAGATATTATGATTAAACCTCTAGCAAGTCACACAGTGCCCAACTTCTAAAATAACATAATTGTGATTCTGTCTCTATCAAACCGCTCAACATGATAATATTCTTTCAAGTCTATTTTTGGTTCCCCTGCAAAAATGGGATTTCAGACCTATGTATTTTTACTAGGCATCTTTTCAGTGAAGAGTACAGTCTGCAAATCCATCCTGGCCTCAGCACTGAAGTGATGGTGCCTCACTTCCCGCAGCAGACCCAGTGGAGTCTTGGTCCATTGGGATTTCCAGCACAGTGCCCCTACTGCCCACACCCTTAGAAATGGATATCAGCCCTCTGTGACACTCAGGATTATTTTGATAAAAGATAATGGAGAGACTTATCTATATGCACTCTCAGAGCCTTAAAAACAATTATCTGTGTCCTTCTCTCTTCTGGAGCAGAACCTGCTCTCAGATCTCTGTTGAGGAACTTTGTTAATAATGACAAAAGCAAAAAAAAATACAGCTATCACTGAATTCCCTACACAGGAGTGTACCAGTTGTTAAGTTTTAATTCTTTTTTTGTTTTTCTCTTTTATTGAAACATATTGGAAATTGATAAAACTTATCACTTATAATCACACCTTCCGTCCCCTTTGCTGATTTCCATAAGACTGCATCTATCACGTAGGATAGGAAGAGTAATAATAATAATAGAATTAAAACTAGTCTTCCTTTCCCCTACTCTGTTTTTCTACGCGCAAATAGCTGCTCCAACTTTTTCACTTCCAAATTTATTAACTAGTAATTACCCACTTGTAGAAGCTGCAAAAAATCACCCAATTTCACTACCACCAGCAGTTTATTAGCAGGGGCAGAAAAACAATGGACAGAATAAAACGATGAAACATCCTTGTATTAAGCTTTAATCTAGGCTCCCTCCACATGCCATTAACACTTAAATTCAACACAAGTGGAGACTAAACGCTCCTGACACTCCCCAAAGCCTCGAGTCACAAGCACGAAGCCTTCTCAGCATCATTACACACCTAGCAAGCAGGAAGCAAGCGAGCAGCACACACAAGGCCCATCCTCAGGAGGGTTTCAGCCTCCTCCTGTGCGGCTTCCACCACAGCGGCCACGCTCCTGCACGGCCCACGAAAAATGTTGCTGCAAAAATGGCTCTTTGCAGGTCCTTGTCTTCCCTATACATCTACACTAAGCACAGATCCTTGTCTTCATCCTCAAGGACTTCACCGCTTTACCCCGCTCCACTCAGCAGCTTTGAGAGGAACTGGACAAGTCCCTTAACTCAGCTGGCGCTTCCACGCCGTTTCTGCCCTGACCACCAGCTTCTGCTGTTCGTGTCTCTGTGCTTCCTTCCACTTCTCTCATTACACACACAGGCCACCTAAGTACATTTGTAAACCCTTATGGCTCAATGCATTTTCAAGGCTTTTTTCTGTCAAACTAACAAAGTTCTGCCAAGTGGCCACGGCATCATCCTTCCTGGTGGGTTTCATTATTCTGCACTCAGTCCCTGGTTAAAAACAGGCAAATGGCTACACACACATGCCTGGCAAGGAGATGACAGTTCTTCACCATGGCCTTTATCTTGTGTGTTGGCTCATCTGTTTGTCTCTTTAGGCTCCTGAACTGCCAGAACAGAAATCACAAACTGTTTCAACAGTACTCGGTCCAGAACAATGAGCTCCCTCTGGTAACTGAAACATTTGGGTACCACCACAACAAATATTTACCAAAGCAAGAACAGAGATTTATCCTGCTTCCTAAGCAGCAGCAGGAAGCATTAGCATTTGGTTAGCCTGGTTATCCCTTTGGTATATAATCTGATGTAGTTAGCTGAAGATACAGGTCAATAAGTAGTAGTGTATTTTGGCAGGTATTCCGAAAACAGCAGCTGCCACTTCAGAGCTTTTATTTTTGTTGGATACAGCCTTGCAATAGCCAGAAAAGAACCTCTATATATCTACACTACAAAGACATTCCCATCAGACTACTTAAAAACAATACTTTCAATAGCTTTAAGTTAATATAGGTTTAAATACAGGCTTTTTTCCTTTTCAATCTGCCCAAACGCACGTCTCGTACTACAGAATTAAAGAACTATTTCATGCCTACCAAAGTCCTGCATAACTAAACGTTTTTCTGAGAGAGAAGCAACACCCAGAGAGCATCAGCACTATATTCTCAGTACCTGTTTCCACAGTGTTTTCTGTTTCTGCTGCCTCCAAACCATCCATACTGTCTTCATCCTCCACTGCAGTTTTTCCTCTACTCCGAGGCCTGCAAACATAAGAAATTAAAACTCCGTTTAGATTGAAAGCATTTGTAAAATTAGGATTTAAATCACTTCATTTTGAGGGATGAATGTCAGCACTTAATTATGTAACATTCAAGCTAACCCATGATTTCAGTCTTATACAAACTGGAAGCTTCCTCTCCTTTTTTCCCTGTTCTAGGTTATGTCCCCAGCAAGGCACACTTGAATCAGCAGTCAGCCCCTTAAGTTTCTCTGACTCTTCTTACAAGAAAAATACAGTAATGAACTTTTACTGAACAAACAACAGACTAACTGCGCCAGATTTTGACACAAGCATCCTGTCTGCTCCATGTAACACGTAACTATAGAGATAAGAGAGAACACTGTCCAAAATCTGGGCAGTAGCTACTATAAAATAGAGACTGATCCATGCAGAGCACCCTTGGAAGAAATTTCCATAGAATAATAATGATGCTAAAGCAATGAAATTGAAACACACATTATTTTCAGTGAAACAATATTTTGACACATAAAGTAAAATGTTATGAGAGATGACTAGATGTCATCACATTAAAAAAGTCATCACGTGAGGACAGCCTGTCAAATCTAAAATACCTGGCAGATTTGTTTCAATTTCAACCAAGGTCTGACAGAAAGCACACAGGTTTATGCCACAAATTCCAGCCTTTTTTCCCTGCCTGGCTCTTCAGCAACTATCATGGTGGGCTGTTGAGAAGCCCAGGCATCCAGATTCCCAGCTGTTCAGCAGCCCATTTGAAAGGGAGCCAAGAGCTTGGCAACTCGCCTCCCAAATTTTCAGGCTACTTGGCAACCTGCCTGGCGTGCTGACGGAAAGCCTGGGAGACCCTGGGAGCTTCTGATTCCAAGTACACAAATTTTGAGTGGTTTGGGACATCTCAGCAGTTCCAACGTCCCAGAGCTCCCAGGCAACCATTCACCCAACCAACACGCCTTGAATCGGGATGCCACGCAGGCCAGCACACGGGCACCCCGCCTGCCCCCCCAGACAAAACCCCTCCAGTTCCTCTTTCACAGAGGATTCTGAAAGGTTTGGGTTTAGTTCTGCATTGTGGAGAAAAGGTTTTGGGTTTTTTTTGAAGGGATTAAATCATTCCAAAACCAGCATTTCCTTATTTTGTACAGTCTGTTGTAGCACTTAGGTCTATCCAAACTACTTCCGCAGGACTGGATCTGCTAAATCAGCTACAAAAGAAACGCTATCATGCCATGCCTTTGGTTCTCTTGGATCAAAGAACTGGGCAGAACTGGAACCATCTCTGAAATCTATACTGGTTGCTCTCCTGCTAAAAGAGGATTGACTGCCTTGGACTACCTAGCAAGACAAATTGAGCCGGGGCCATTTTTGTCTCTGCAAAGGAGGAAAAGAAGTATTAAAATGAGGCTCAAAGTCTGAAAACCTCCCACTCAACTTACAAAGGAGCAGGGGGGAAGAGAAAAGCAAGAAGAGATTAAGGACAGGAGGACTTTTCTTGGCATCCCTGTAAAATTTGTTCAGGATAATGCTGAAAAACGTGAGTGCAGTGGGAACCCTAGGGATTACAAGGTTATCTTTCCCCTTGCCTGCTTATCCATAAGCAGCGACAGAACACCCAAAACACACAAAGTAAGTATCAGCCTTCTTATGAGAGACAGAAGCATGCCCTTCACTTATTTGCCACTTTACAAGCTCCCAGTGTAGTCTCTTAAAATCCACGTTTCACAAAAATTTAAACCAGAATAAACTGCACAGTAACCAGAGGAAACTGCCTTGCACTCCTCCCTTCAGCCACTGTATGAGCCCGTCCAGTGAGCCAGCCAGAATGGGGACACGTGTTTTGGAAGTGGGAAGGACACAAACATTCCTGGCAGCAGCATCTGAGATGGTCACACAGATGGATTCCCATCCCTAACAAAGAGTAAGAAGTAGAGCAAACGGAATATCACAGCCACTGGATAGAACAGGCTCTTCCAGCAAGACTGAGACACTGCAAGGAAGGTTAACACTCTTCTAACACTTAGAGGAACAAAGCAGCAGGTAAAGAAACCAAAACATTAAAGTATTAAATTTCTTGCAGCTCTTCACAACATCCCAACACATCATCCAGCACCCAGTGAAAGGATAGGAATGCAGGTGAGTGAAATCACTTCCCTTGGTGCAGGAATGCTCAAAAGCTTTACAGAACACAATCAGCTAAGAACAGGGATTATTTCTAAATCCTATCCCAATTACTCTTCTACCAACTATCTGTCTGCAATGCAAAGTTACAAGTCCGTACTAAACAAGGATTACCATGAAATCATCAAAAACATAAATGATAATTCTGCTTCTTCACACATACCCCATTTCAGTATTCCCAAACACAACTCTGGAGGCAAAACTTGCTGGATAGTGGAAGATGATGACAGTTTATGTTTATTTAATAATTTACAGACGAGTTTAGATTTTCTATTAAACTACAGTTCATGTATTAAACACCAAAGTACCTCACAAAACCTTTTCAAACATTTTATTTAAACAAGAGTAGTATTCGCTCCTTGAACTCCCTATTGTATTTTAGCAACCTATTTAACACCAAGGAAAAGCAGAGGTTTCAATTAATTAAACATAATTGCTTCTTTCAGCAGAAGATATAACCATGTCTGGTGTTTTCTTGCCATTCCCCCCCCCCCTCCAAAAATAAGGCAAAAAAGCCTTCCTAAAGTTGCGCAGGTTTTAAATAAAACTGAAGAAACAGTGGAAAACATGGTAGATTATATCATTAACTTATTTCTGCTGGTTACATTCATTTCCCAATCAGCAGAAGAGATTTTATAGCCTACAAATTTATGTTTGGCTCAGAGAAAAAAATAATTCAAGTCACAAAACAGTGAAATATACACTATACTGACAACTATAATTTAATGTTTCCACAGCAAATGCCATTTGAGAAGGCCATACAGCATACCTAATCGCTGCAATCAGCATTTGTAATAGGAATGGATTGTTTCATGTTATTTGCATTAAGTTTACACATTTTATTTAATAGTTTTATATATAAAGCTTTTGGCTGGTTTGCATAACACTACATTTTTCCACTGATAAAGCTGGTTAATTTTTTTAAAATTTTACTCTACACTTGTTTCCACTCGCCCTTAAATACAGTGGGGAAGGCAGCCTGTGCTCTGTTCTTTGCCTTGGACTTGGTTTCTTCTCAAGTTCATCCTTCTGAAGGAGGATGTGAGAAGGCAATAGGGGAAAGATGGTGTCCGGGGCCAGTTTTTGCTGCCTTAAAGCAATTACAGAACAACAGCCCATGACTACTCCCCTTCAACCACACGAAGCCAGGCAGTCATGAACCATAATTGCTGTTCTGAACATTACAACTTCAGTTCTGCTCTACATCTTGACTTTCTTACTAGGAGGAGTAACTACATCACCCTTCCACGTAAGACCGCAGGACCCCCAGCGGCTCGGGACGGCAGAAGTATTGAACACAGATGAGCCACGTCTCCTACAGCTCACAACAGACCCAGGACAAAATGTACAGGCAGAGCCTGACCAATACAGGCTCCACCAGAAAACAATAAATGTTAGTCAGTGGGCAGGCAGGGAGCTTGGTACGTGGGCTGAAGCGCTGCCAAGGTCCCTGCCATGGCTTCCTCGCCCGCCTTTTTCCTACAACAGAGTTCAATTTAGAAGGAAAAAAACAAGAGCACGTCTATTTCTGCTCAGAAGAACAGATCCACTGAGAGAAATGTAACTTCTTGGAGTGTTTAAAGCACTTTCAGCATTTTTTGGAATAAAGTCAACAACAAAGACAAAAACTATACTTTTTTATTACTATAGGACTCCAGTTGAATATAATTACTGTCTACGATAATTTTACTCCTACTTCCATAAAATAGAGTCATTTATCAAAATCCTTTGTGACCTACTCCTAAATTTTTTATCAATTAGCTTTTTTCAGCTAATGCCTTTCATTAATCTCTATCTTTAAATATACCATAGTAAACAAAAATCTCATCATTCTTCTCTGGGTAAGCAACTAATTAAGTTTAGCCCTGAGGGGGAAAAAAAGCCCAGAAAAACCTTTCACAAGGCTCAGCAGAGCATTAGGTATTCCCTCTGCACAGGGGGAAAGCCCTGCTGAGGCTGTCTCAAAGCCCTGAGGACTTGGACAACACTGGGAGATCACCAGGCACCTGAGCAGCATCTACTGAATGCACGGGAGAGCAGCACGGATGTTTAATGCTGGGAGAAAATGGAAAAGTAATGAGATACTGTTTCTTTTCTTCTCTTTTCTGCATGACTGGGGTTCTTTTGGTGTTTTGTTTTGTTGTTTTCTGAAGGTCATAGCAGTAGCACCATAACTGGATGAGTACAATGTAGGTCAAAAGTACATCTTGGATCTTACTCATTCTTTCCACAAAGTGATCAGGAATAAGGCCATGGGCCAACATTTCCTGGAACCACATGAAATAACTGACAAAGCTACTATCCTCAGATGCCTGTCACTGCCAGGCCTAGTTTATGATTACCCAGAAGTTACTGCCAGACACCAGTTTCTCCAAGTCCTCCCTAAGCTGCTACCAACAAAATCAGGTGACAGCTTGTTCAAGACCATCTATCAAAACTACCTTACTCACCCAGAGCATTTTGTTCCAGGCTTATGAAAACAGGTACACATGAGCCACTCAAGAGTTTCCCCCTTTTTCTAAAATGCTGAAACCTCTACATTATTCAGAAAAGAAACCACCTTCCTTCCTATGCTTTGCAAACCATGGAGCGAACTGCTGGTATTAAATATATAAAACAGGGCCAATAACCTTAAAAAGCAGTGTAACATCTGGGATACAGTAACATCCTAAACCAGCACAGATGTCTTGTTAAATGAACATCTGTCCACAGCCTTACGCTGGAAGATGGTACAGGAATGATTTATAAAAAGGTTCAATTAGTGCTGCCATCAGCATGGCTAGTCACAAATTAATGTTCACAGGCACTTTCAAAAGTGAAAGATGTTACCCTCTTTTCAAGAATCTTTTTAACAGGTGTGCAAAAGCCACATGCTCCCACTACACTACTACTGAACCGTAGAGTCCTAAATACAGCTGTAAAAGTTTAACTGTGCTTAACCAGAGGCTAAAATACCCAAGGTTCAGCTGGTAGCCCCAAGCAAAGAGAACCACAGCAAGCAAGAATCAATTAATGGAAATACCTATGAGGAAAAGGGTTTTTTTTCCCCTCTCTGAACACTACTTTATTCTTTTATTACTTCTAAGAGTGGAGAAAATTCTACATCCAAGTCTGGATAAAATGAAGAGCACAGCTCTGGAAGCAAGGAAGATGCCAGCTAACTAGAATTAATTGCAATAGCCCTAAACATTAACAAGCCTAAAATAGAAAACTCACTATCACACTGACTCCAGCTTCAAATTGATTCTGATTTAGAAGATTCTTCACAGGACTTTTCAACTGAGCAATCAGGAACAGGTGAAAATGTTTTCTACATTTGCCCTTACTCTCCACAGTGTTTTCTTTCGTACATGGTAAAAAAAAGAATGCCACATGTAGTTTCTTCCTATTTACCTCTTGTATTAGATATGTGTAGACTAACAGCTGAGGGATCCTGATGTATGGGAAAATGTGCAACAGAAACATGACAAGTGAAAGGTGACAAAGAGTTGAGCATTTATGAATAGAGAGAAGCGAAAACTTTCTTGTTTAACATCTACTAACCCAGACTTTAATTAAAATCTCATAGAACTTGCACAACCTTCAGTTTCATTATTAAAACATCTCAAAAATACACTTGATCTTGCCTATTACTCTCCTACAATCAAAGACAAGTGTATTTCTTACTACTTCTAATTTATAAAGCACAGTAATTTCTTCATAAAATACTACATTAAAGAGAAGTGACCCAGCTTACATTAAAAACCAAAATATTGCAACTTCCCATCTTACACCTCCTCTAACCAGTAACAATTTAAAAGACATTATTCAGTCACTCAACGTTGCTCCTTCCCACAGGCTGAAACATCTCCAGAGCTGGGACTTTTTCACATCTATATTTTATACAGTTACCACCGAGAGCAATAAACACCTGAAAAAAATATTATAGCCTTTGAGATCAGGGATGTGTGAGAAAAAAGCAGAAAAAGAACCTACCTCCACTGGATGATTCTCAGCTAAACTTTTCCAGTACTCCCCTGTGACAGGGAGATTTGTCAGATTTCCTACACTGCCCAAAGAAACGCAAATAGAATTCTTTTAAAGATTACTTGTACCGTATGTCAGAGATGCATCTTTGCTTTCATTCTAGAGTACAGTCACTGTTGACATAAAGTAAGCAAATGCAAAGGAAACCCACTGGTAAATGCAGAGCTGCTGAGGAAACAAGGCTGTCCTGAGAGGTTGGGAGTGAAGTATCAAAATGAATCTGCACTGCAGAGTTCTAACAATTTAAAAGCCAAATGAATTAGAACTTTTAAGTAAATGTGAAGTTTGGTTTATCTGTATTTTTGACTTCAGTTGTTCTCCCAGAGTTACCTGTACTATGGAGGTTCTCAGGCCCATATTGGTGGCAAAATTACTTTCCAAGGGAGCTGAGAGAAGGCAAACAGGATGTGCTGCCTGCAGGCACTCATCAGGACCGTCTATCCAAGTCAAAGAGCCGTAATTACTGCAACATGAATGTCATCTCACTGTTGAAAAATCTTAATCTCAACTCAATTTTGCAGAAGGCTGCCAGATCCAAGAGCCTGAAGCTGCATTCTGTTGAGTGATGAGGCTGGTCTGGACAAAGCCACCATATTCAGTATTTTCTCTGTTCATCCCTGATGTTATTTACAGTTGTTCAGTTTGAGTCTGGAACTGCTCTTTTAAGAGATAAAGCAGATGAAGGCTATCATAGCTGAAACACAGCCTTTGTAACAATAACAAGACCATGAAGTCTTCCCAACTTGCTACCCATTTGGGAACATCCTCAGTGGGTTGGCAAGAGAGACAAGAGGGTCACACCAGCCGAAGATCAAACCAGGAAGATTCAGCATCACTGATTAACAGTTCGTTAACAGTTGCAGGTACATAAAATAATACATTTTTCACGTGAGCCCATAAAATACCCATGAACTTATAGCTCTGCTACAGCCAGTTATGGCCTGAGACATTGACAATAAGCCTACTACACAGCAATGGACTTCTGCACACCTTTTTGTGGTACCATTACATGAGAAAATCTGAATTGGATGTTCAAAGTATGAAGCCAGGCTGCCTGATCTACATGTATGGACTTCAGATTCGGAGACAGTTCCAATAACAGAGTGAGAAATCATATAAAAGTCTTTCAGATCTTTCAGCTTTCTTTTTTACTTTTCAAACTGACTGCTTAGACATCTATAAATTCTGTAAGTGAAAATTGCTTTCAGTCAACTATCTGTCACATTAACCCAGCAATGCACAGCATCAGAAACTGCTACAGGTTCTTCTTTCTCAAGAACCACATTCCCACTGATATGTAGCCTCATTTATAGTTTTAGTTCTGTAACATAAAACATTTTACGTGCAAACCTGAACGATTATACACATTTCAGAAAAAACGGCAAAAAACTTCAGATGCAATTAGAACACATTATATATCTGCAGTTTTGCACAAACTACATCCTTTCTGTATTTGTTAACAATGCACTTGGTCATGTTGCCTAACAAAACGATGCACAACAACATACAAGAATTGCAGCACTTGCAATATTTTTTAAAACCTTTTCTAGAACCAAATTAGATAAATTTTTGGGAGCACCAGGAGCTACCAAGAAGAAGCACCTGCAAGTTTCCAATCCCAGCAAGTTCTGTTTTATCTACCTGGCTCCAGACTTGGTAATGGCTCTGTTTTTTTAACTCCTCCAGACAACAGTTAGTGTGAAGCTCTTTGGTAAAGTTGCTAAATAATGTTTAGCAAGTCCACTGACTGTTTTCACATGTTCTGACAGGCAAAGAGAATGAAATGGCAACATGAACAGCTGAGAGACCACTGGCGTTGTCAAGAGCACAAACTTGTAACCTATGCAAGACTTTCACGCGTGACAAATCCAACCTGCACCATTCAACACTGCACTTTTCCACACGCCACTGTCCTCTAAGTAAACAAAATTGCATTAAAAATATGCTACTGCACCCAACACTGCATTTTCCTGACGGGAAGTGTAAGCATCCACTTCGATCCGAACACAAGATTTGTTTCTCCATGACGACGGGCTATGCCAAGTTCTAACTCCTCCAATCTTGTGAACAGCCATGGTGCCCAGAATTCTTTACCCACATCAGCACCAAGCTCATGTCTTTTTTAAGAATTATCCAGCTCCTTGTTCTTTCTCACGCTGCAGGGTTTGCCTGCTACTCTCTCCTGAATAAAGGTGGCAACACAATGGTAAGGGCTGTAATTCTCATGTCTGGTGATTTCAAGATCCTGTACATAAAATTCAGCGGATCTGAGTCATCAGGCATGAGAAACAGCTGCCAAATACTTGGAACTTGGTAGAAGTTTTGGTCTCTGTGAACAGATTTTTGTAATTTTAGCACCATTAATTAGAAGTCATTTTCAAAGATTTCCTTTTGGAACTTTGCAGTCTGACAGAGTCTTATCACAGGAACAGCGTAAAGATTCTTACAAAGTGCATTCATCTCCTTAAGTTAAATACCCTCATTATATATTTAGGTGCCAGGTGAAGGCTGTGCTCTCTGTCACCCAGCCACACACAGTGCAGGTACACAAACAATCCAATAATCTCATACTAAATACCGAGGTTTTTACTCAAGAGAAGTGTTTTTATACACAGCAAGTACAGTCTGCATACACTGATTATACAGCGCTCTAACCACTGCTTTTATTCATCATTAATTCAGCTTGGACACTCAAAAAAGGATGCAAACATTCAACTATTATATTTTAGATAAACTAACCCCATTCGCATGACATCATTTTGAGAGGTTTCCAGATCTTACATCTATCAAAATGCATCAGTCAGCTCAGAACATCTCATGCTTTCTCATCGAATAAAGCTCAGAATCTTTTGTCTCAAGTCAGTTTTACTAATGTCTTTAGACTTCATAGCAAACACAAGTCTTCCTGTGGATTACATGGAAAATAACTCCATTCTTTCTTATGTTTTTGAAATGTTTCTGATGCCACTATGACCACAAAAAACCCCCAACACCTGTCTCTCCCTCAGGTGTGTGCTACAGCAGTTCCTGACAAAGGCATCCATCCACCAGTTTCACCTGAAATTACGTTTATGAAAGGCAAAGAAGAACCTATGGGCAACAATATCAGTGTATTTAAGCTTTAATCTTAAACAAGCATTTAAGCTTCAGCTAGAAGAATCAGGACATGAAAGCAAGGGCAGTACCCAAAGAGATATAAATAACCTGCTTTTATACAAGATGCTGGCCTAGAATACATTAGATAGAGTTTTCTTTATAATACTCAAATTAATTGATGGCATGCAAGAAAAGTAGTTCTTTCATGTCAACTACAGTTTGTCATTACCCATCTAAAATGGATTTAGACAGGAAAAAAAACACAACAGAAATGAATGTCATATCACCACGTATCTTTTCCATCTGTTAGCACCCTTAGTGCTCCTTATAAAGAAATGCATTTTTATTTCAGATAATGTCAACAAGTATTATGAAATATTTCTCTTTCAGTAAAACTGCTAAACCTAGGAAAGCCAAAGGGGAAAAATACAAGATCTGCTCACTAATTAAAAATCCATTAAAACTTAGTCAGAAGGCTTGGAAAACCTCAGAAGAATAAAAATAGATCTAAGAAGAAAATGGGCAATAGAATCAGATGGGTGTCAGTGTAAATTTATAATTCACATGAATTGTTTTTCTTTTAACAAAATTGTTTTCAAACTAGATGTAAATTCTAGAAGCCAGATCATGGAAACTATTTTTATACCAGAGTAAATAAAAGTCTGGGAATACTATTGTGAAATACAAACAACAATACAAGTAGCATAATAAGCCACACTCCATAGCACAGGCACAAGTAATACAGATCTTCAAACATGTCTAAAAGCTTCTATATAAACAGGCATATCAATCTCTAGGGGAGCTGATGAGGTAGAAATTCTGAGGTTTTTGTTAGAAATTCTGCTAACAAAAATGTGCCTACACCTTTTTTCCATCCCTGAAGAAGATTCTACTAACCTGGAGACATAAATTTGCCTTCTGACAATTACAGATAGCTTACAAATAGCACCAAGTAATTATAAAAGAGAACTGTTAAACTTCTGTTCAAAGGACTGTTAAATCACCATTATTATTTAGGACAATGATCACTGCTGTTCACCACTGCTCTCAAAATTTCACCTGTTTTCATTTGAGACCACTACCAACTATACAAAGCTGCTTTGTATATTTTTAACCCATGCCAGACTTCAGGCCTTTAATATTAAATATATGAATTAATGCTATTTTTTTAAATTACTTGGGGGGGTAGTTAATTTATTTTTTTCAAGTCTTAGTTCCTCATTTCTTTAATACGCTCTTAAAGAAAACCTTAAAAAAAGTGAAGGTAGTAAAAAGATGGGTTTCCCAGCACTTGATGCTAGAGGAGTTCTTCCACCTGATCATCACCTTCACTCTCTCACCCTCCCCAGCCTGAGAGGGGATCAGGCTGTGTCAGAACTGCCAGCACGAGAGTGATCTACTGCTCAGCCTACGTCATACGATACAGGTCAGAGTTATAAACAAAATTGTCTCTGTGTCACATGAGAGGGGCACGTCCCCAGCGAACCCTGCTAGAGCAACTACTACAATGGAATTCATCCAAGAGGACCAACTGATACCTCCAGGTCAAGTTCCTTTGAGGCCACCATCCAAGGACATAAGGCTGCGAGCTTATTCCATTTACTGCCCTGCAACTTGCAGAGGGTCCTCAAGTTCTGCAGCTTCTCTCCAGTTCCACAAATATCCTCAGTTTAAACATTAAAATGTGTTTTTAATGTAACAGGAAAGCAATTCTCAAAATCTATGTTCGCTGTGGGAAAAAACATGGAAATGTTCAAGATTCAAACAGGGTGACCCGAAGACTTAGAAATTATTCTAAGTTGAATTAACACTGATTGAATTTCTAGCCAGCAAAAGAGAGAGTTTTCATCCACATCAGCTTGTTTCATTCATTAGAGGTTCACAAACGTCTGTGCTGGAAGCAGCCAGGAAGAAGAGCAATGATAGGAAAGGGTTACTGGAGGAGAGGGAATAAAGCGAGTGGAGCTTCTTTTAGCGACAGTGCAAGTAATGCTGTCTAAAAGGATTTGGAAATTATGATCTGAATTCCTTTGCTTCCTAACTTTTTTTTCTGCAAACCACTAGACAAAAAAGTAACGAAGATAATCAGAAATGATACTGCAGCTGATTTATAATGGGACTATTTGTATATTTACCTAATCTTTTCTGAGCACAGACCTTCTGGAATGACAGCTTCTTAGATATTTATACTTTTATTTCAGCTTGCTTTTTACATATACACATATGCTTCTAATTAACATTTACAGCATGGAAATTCAGTTCTACTCACCAGACCACACCACAGAGCCTTAAAAATTATCTTAATCAAACATTTCAGAAGTACTTTCAGGTATAAAAAGCTGGCAGAGCAGCTCTGAAAGAGCTATACTGGCAACCACTTGTGAAGATGACACAGACAGGGAAGCACATACATGTAACTTAATGGCCCTAAAGCTACTCATATTTACCCAAGTACTGCCTTGGTGTCACAACAGGACGGAGCAGTTCCTAGCTCACAGCCATGCAAATTTCAGTATTAAAATCATTATTTTTTCCTAAGAGTATTACTTCTGCATAATTTTTTCTTGCAGTATTTTTGCACACTGAAATTTCTCCTTGAAGTACCTGAAAGCCTTTATGCTAACAAAAAGAACTACAATTGAGATATGCCTTGTCCTCAGAACCTTAGAAACCGTTTGTCTTTTGCAATCAATGTATTAAAGATTACGTTTGAAAAGAATCTTCCACCACAAAGGTGTTCAGCATTCATTACACCGTCCCTGGAAAAGCTGCTACAGGGAGTGCTATCAAAACAGAAGTCTGACTGCTCACGGATTCACTGGACACAAAGCCGGAATCATTATCCATCCGAGCCCAATATCCATAACCATCACTCAATAACTGTAATTGATTGAAACCTGTCTTTCAGAAAGCCACTCACTTTGCCATTCCCTTTGTCGTCTGTTCCTCCTTATGAATTCACGCTCATTTCCTTTGTGAGCTTCTCTGGTTTCAGCTTTCAACCACTGGTTCTTGTCCCTTTTCCTCTCACATGAGGGATCCCTTAAGAACTCGGTATTTTCCCTGCTGGAGACATCATTCACTGTTCTCTAACTACTACTTGTTTTTAGGGTTTAAATCCCCCACCCCCATAACCAAACAAACTGAGCACCTCTCCCTTCCTCCCCAGAGTGGTTTTCTCCAAGCTTTCTACAATCTCTGGTCCGTTTCATGACTTTTTGCCAATATTTCAGTCTTTCAGCTGTGGATATCTGAATCACATTGAAATGGCAGCAGCAAATCTCACAATCTCTATGATAAACAGAGCTTCAGTGCACAGCCACAAACATCCCACACTTCAAATCTCTTGCCAGAAATGCTCCTTTCTGGACTGCAGCCCCATCCCTAAACCTCTACATGGCGACATCATCCCCCCTCTCTCTCCTTATTCTGAAGAGCATTTTGTTTAACTGCTCTTCTGCCTCTTCCCTGTGCTCATCCATGTCATTCCATATACAGATTTCAACAGCAGTAATTGTTATTAATATTGACCAATACCAGACTTCACTGCTGGAGGACCACCCAAAAAACCCAAAGCAAAGAGATGACAGTTCCCAAAGGCAACAAAGTGCTTGGTCAGCCAGTCCTTAAACCAATTACTGCAGGCTTTATTCCACTGAATAATTCAAACAAATAGTTTTAATCAGAGTAAAAAACACTGTTAAGCCCAGCACCTTTAAAGAAACCCATTTACATTACATCTTCATAGAAAATGATGGATAAAGGACCACATCAGATGACCTAATATCTACATCAAAGGCAACTTGTAAAACTCATGAAGTGGATAAAAGGATGAAAAGGAAGGGAAAGAATAAAAAAAAAGTCCAGCAAACCTAGGAGTTCCTGTCTCTAAAGAACCCAGCAAATATATATCTCCAAACCAAAAAGTATCCTTATCTGCCCAAAAGTCATGCCTTCCACACTGTTGTCATTTCAGTGGGAACCATGGGATTTCACTGTCTCACAGAAGTGAGCAGCATGGATTTCAATATACTTTGTAGCATAATAAAATATTCCATTGAAATTACAAGATCTAAAAAACAATTACTTTATTGCTTCTTACAACTTTTTCACTGTAAAATTCAACTCCAAGGTAGTAATTGGCAGGGACAAAATTATGTAGCAATTAGGGCATGACAGCAAAAGCAAACAAGAACTGAAAATGGGTTCGACACTTCTGGTAACAAGCAGGTAATTATCACAGCAGCTTGAAAGGGGCATAATCAACCAAACTGACATCATCCCTCCCACATAATAAAATGTGAAATCCCTTTACGTGCAGTGTAGCTCTTACACACAGCTGGTAAATGCTGCTAGTCTAGTCTCAGTGTTTGTGTCTGCAGAGCAGCTGAGGTTACATTTGGGATGGTTCAAGAGTGGATAAATTTATTTATTTATTAGGGTGGTAATAGCTATTACATGTTTTCATCCACTGTGGACTACAGATATTATCACTAGAAAATGCTACTTTATAAAACTGCCCTCTCTTTTCTCAGTATAACTTTGTTTTCAAAGTTCCTAGAAAAGAGAAAAAAAATCTCTGCCTACCATTACTTTTCCACCACCATCTACAAGATAAAACAGGTTTAATATTTTTAACATAAAAACAGAACATTGCTAGTTTTAAATATGCCTCATTCTTAACTTTCATTCCCTACTATTTTTTACCAGCAACACTTCTTTCCCCACGATGCATTTGTTTAAACTCAGGTGTGAACATTAAAGCAGCACTGTGCCGTGGACATGCCTGCTGTTATCTCAACACAGTCTAATTGCAAAATAAACAGTAACGTATTCATCTTCACCACGTATTTGAAGTAATTAAAATATGATTTAAAAAACCCATTCATCTATCTGCTGTGCCCTTTCAGCACTACTTTACTGCAAGATTCTCACTCTCATCAGCGCCGTGTTTGGAAAACCCATCAGGCCTGACTGACTCAATCAATGGTGGCTGTTCCATCTGTTGGAGCAGGCTGGGGGGAACTTCCTTCTTCCCTGTTTTGTATATTCCTAACCTGTGTTCTTCTCCATCTTCTCTCTCTTTGTGTTGACAAATCCATTTACCTCCATGCTGTCTGTCAATATCATTAACTCGATGCTCCCACCTTTTTCCAGCTCATTAACAGCAAGGCCGAACCCAACACTAATCCCTGAGTTTCCCGTTAACTCTTTCCACACAGCTCCCACCTTTCAGATGGGTTTCATTCCTTGTTTCTTGGATGCAAGCAATTTCAAATACACTGGAATTGCGGCTCAATTTGTATTAATTTTTCATGACAAGTTTCCACAAAACATTTACAGAATATCTGCACCTAACATTTTGTAAACTGTGCTGCAAGTACCGTAAGTAAAATGTATGAATTACTAACCCTTATTTTTCCATCTTTAAAAGCTCAGCACTAACACATCACAACATTAATTCTTTAGACAGCTGTTATGTTAAGCAATCTACTTTTTATCTACTTTTGCTTTATATTTAGCCTTTTTTTTTAGCCCCCCCCCATAAAATTCTCACAAAGATAACACAAAGCTGGCTTCCGGCATCTCGGCTTCTGAAAAGTTCTAGGGGAGTTTTGAGTATTCCTTGTAAAAATTAAATTTCATGAGTGTGTAGCCTAAACATGGCATGCCTTGACTTGTGGAAGGTTTAATTTACTGGCAAGTAAAACAGATGTGGGCACAACAGGAGATATTTAATTGCTGACTATATGTTACTGACATGATAAAGATGTTAATACTATACCAAACCTTGTCTTTTTTCCTGCATATTTGAACCATTTTAACCTTTTTAAGTAATTTGAGACTTAAAATTGTTAAAGATGTATTATCAAGAATTCTCTACATTAGAATAAAATGACAAAAGCACAAGTTCATAAATTTAAAACTATACCACAGTGAAAGGAAACATTGACCGCAAAGCTAAAAAAGGCAAAGACTAAATAAATAATTTAAAAAGTTATTTGTAAACCAACTGCCATTGCTAAGACCTATTCCTTTTAAAAGCAAAGCTTCTCTGAACATGGGGATTTTACTATGAGAATATGAAAAAACAGCTTTTCAAGGAAACCTAGCATGGGTCAAAACAAAACTAACAGGACTTGGACAAGAGTCTAACATTCACCTGAAGTAACACGTAAGCCACACGTACCCTTTCCAAACGGAGGTTACACTGTCAGGAGCCAGTTCCCAGCCAGGATCTCCACGCAGGCATCTGAGCACTGCACTGGCAGAGCAGTAGGGCTGAGCAGCTGCAATAAAAGGCGACTGCCCAAGTCCCTGCTGCCAGCAGAACAGATCTCAGCAACCGTGGCCTTAAACGCCCTGTAGATATAAAGCTAACTAGAAAGTTTCCATTACCAACGAAACACGGGGAGGTAAATTACCAGGGAACAGGTCCTCAGAAGTGATGAGGTGGGAAGCCTTCAGTAACCTTCACCACCTTCTCTTCTCCACATATCTTTGCTCTGTTTCAGTGACAGATTGCACCAGAAATGCCTTTTTACTGAAAACTTAAAGCTAAAGCAGCACTCAGCGTACTGGATAAGGATATTCTATGACACTTTAATTCTAAAGACTTGGAGGAACATATAAGACAGAAATTCCAGGCCCCAATCCGGCCTACAAGCTCCAGAACAAGCACACAAACTCATCTGATAAAGGACAAACACTGGTTTTCTTCTTTGCATCTGGATCCTACAGTAAAGGTAACATGGTTGGTTCAGGGTCTGTAAGGGAAACTTCCTTCATCTGAACAGCTGGAAATAATGTTTTGTTGGAAAAAGTACAGTATTTTGAAGTACAGGTCCTCCCAATAAAAGCTCTGAGAGGATGCCAGGAAAACTAAGTTAATAGTAACACCAAAAATTTTACCTTCTCAATATACAGACACACCCCAACACCTTATTTTCTTACAGCCAATTCTACATCCCAATCTGCAGATATGTTGAGGGTTTCTTTCTTCCAAAAATGAAATCAAAAGGTGAGGTTTAGCTTCCATTGGAAAATACAAACAAACATGGGCTTGAGTCTTCATTAGACACACCCCACATTAGCACACCCCAACATTTAATTTATTGCAGAATAACGCTACATCGGTAGTGCACAGCATAAGAACCTCAGCTTAAAAAAAACTCCCAAAACAACACTGACAAAGTGTTCTACCATTAAAGAGAATCTCTTAGCAATGCCACTGAACTCATGCTAAGTTTAATACAAAATATCACCAAATATAAACTTCATTAGCTCAGTACATTTCTGTTCTTTCTCTTCCAAGTTAAATGCAAACCCGTTTAAATGCTTAGCCTTGGATGTGCACATTAAAATAAAAATACATGAGTCTGAGAGTCTGACTCAAAACCATCACACCTGCACAAGCAGGACCGAGTAATTAACCTGTGTAGTTCGTCAAGGACTGTCTGAAAGCCCTTTGGTTTTTATGCATTCTGTTATCAGCATCATTCAGAGCCATTTGGGTGAAAAGCCTATATAATTCTAAAGTATTATGAAAGTTGTTTTTTTATTTTGGATGAAACCCTACAAATTCTGATGACTTCTTCATGAATTCTTCTTCTGAAGAAGAACTGTGTTCTTTCAAGTTTCCCTGGCCATAAATCTTATATTTGGGTTCACTCAAAAGAAATCATAAAAATTAAAACTGATAAACTTACTAGCTAATAAATATACCATCATCACAACAAACCATGAAAGAATCCATCAATGGATTTGATTTTTTAAATTAATGACAGCACACCTTAGAAAACATACTGCTAAAGAATGAATGACAGGGGAAAAAAATCTCTGAAAAATGTCATCCATTCCAAAATATCTTAGATAAAAATTAATTTCCTACCCTATTGCACTAGCTGCAAAATTCCACCTCTGCTGCCTTGTATACACTCGAAGATTACACAAACCAGGTTTGACATCATCAGGAAAATCATGGGCCAAATACAATGGGCCAAATACAATGGTGGTCTGACATGTTACTCACCAACACCTCAGTAAGAAAGGTTTCTTCTTATCAAGGAGCCGCTCTGAGTGAGTACAGCAACTACTGATGTTCTTAACTTACATAAGAAAAACACTCTTAACTTTTAAGACATTAGTTTCAAAGGGACGTAACAAAAACTACCAAGGCCAACCAGTTCTTCTAGGTGACAAATGTATCCAAAGAAAATGTACTTAAAATAAATGTGACTCAGATAAGCAGCTACTATCAGTTTACTACAGGGACCCTGTCTGAATAAAGCAAAATGAGTTAATAGTATTCTCCCACAACCAGACTTTTAATACTTGCATTAAAGCTAAGGAAAACAGCAAAGCTCCTATTATACACTTTTAAAAACAAATTTATAATAGAAGTCTGTCTGAAGCTACATCTTAAAAAAATGTAACAGCCAACAAAGTACTAAGAATTTTCTATCCTATTATTCAGGAAGATCTAAGAATACCAAAATATTTTTAAAACAATAATAGAAAGTAAAGGTTGAAGCCACATTAGAAAACCTCCCCCTAAAGCTTGCAGTTATTGCAGTACTTCTTAAGGCAGAGTTTCATGACAAAAATACTCGTTTTGTGCGGCAGAGACACACAAAAGGATTCTTCGGGATGCCAAACACTTTCAGAACTCTCCGGTGATGACTCATCCTGTTATGTATACAAAGCTTTCATTAAAAAAAAAAAAAAGTCACTTGGCATCCTTACAGATCCTCAGTTAGCAATCTTCAACTTACTGTTAGTTCTTGTACAAAGTATTCTAAACACTGCAATGAAGTATTCTGGTATGCTAATTTTGGGGAGGAAAACGTGCAACTTAACTTGAATGGCCTTTCTTACACAGAGTTTCTACTCTAGTTCACAAACGGCTCCAAGATGGCCTCGAACAGAGTTTTTAGCTACACAGAAATTCTTTGTTGCTCCACAGCAGTTCCTTGCCAGTCGCACTGATCAACTATTTTGCCAAAACCAGAAAAATAAGTCTTTCAAAATGAGTCTTGATGACTGGAACAAAAAGAACCACTTCTTAAAGGAAAAAAAAAAAAAAAAAGCAGGGGGTTGGGTAGTTTAACTGCTCCTAAAAACTTTGAAAGCATTCCTCTCGGATCTCTCCTTAGAAGTGCTGTTTTAATCCCCCCCTCAAATTAATTAATTTATTTAGATAATCTGTTGTTCTGCAACAAAACCACAATAAACTAAAACTGCCACACAGATGTAAATTGTGATGAACTGTGCTGCTGTACTGACAAGTATTTGTTAATAAGACAGCTTTCTTTTTTATATATACAACTTCTTTGAAATGTGGTGTTGGTTTTTATTTTTAATTGGCTGTTGTTTGCTTTACTTATACACACGAATGTTTGCAAGATGTACTGGAACCAGAAGGCTCCCACAGCACTGCACACAGTACAAGCAGCCTGCATCTCGCTCCATCAAGTCTTCCCAGACTTCTCCAAGTCAAGAGGGTCATTTTCATTCCTGCTCATCTTCTACCTGCAGGCAACCATCTACAAACCCAGGTAGAGGGGAGCTGGAGCTCAAACAAGCATTGACCTCCTCAAACTCATCTCCAGATCCACTCTGCACAGGCAGCAAGTCTGGAGTTCGCAGCCCTCCCACAGCATCGTCTGGAAAACTCAAACAAACAAGCGAGATAGAAATAATTTCCTTTACGTTCAATCCCTCCAGTCACTCACTTCTCTAATAATTCACTTCCTAGTGTTGATCCTTTTCTAAATATGGCCACATAAGCATAAGCAGCGAGCCTCAGTGCCAGCTATGCAACTTCTCTTTCCCACTGGGGACAAGCTTTCCAGCATCTCAGATGTTTTCAGAACAGACGCCTCCCCCACCACTGCCACATATACATTTTATTTTATTTCTTATGAACGCCTCTTACCCACAGCAGTTCCAAGTGCCAAATCATGAGATTTCGCAGAGTGTCAAAAGAAAAGCCAGATCTAAGAACTTTTATAGCATTTTCTATCCCTTCTTCCTCTGCAACATGTTGATTTGGAAATAATACTCCTCATTTGCTCAAATTCCAATGGCTACAAGAAGTCTGCTGTCCCTCTCCAGTCATTTACGCTGATCATAGGACTTAATCAACTACACCATGTTTCTGTAAGTTAATGCTGTCCATGGGTACTGTCAAGGCTGTATGTGATCAAAGATACAAACTATATTTGTAGATTCATGCTATGAGTCTTTGAGCTTGAAGCACACTCATTTCCATGTTTCACAAAAAATAAACCTAAAGAACAGCCCATTTTTTTCTGCTTCTAGACGAGCTATGAAGGGTTGTTTTAGAAAACGTAACAAAATCCTTTTTATTTTTTAATTTAGTTTTAAGTTTTTGTTATTCTCTCATTATTTATGTACTACCACAGGTGGTCACGGCAAATTACCAACATAATTTATGCTGGTTCTTTAACTGCAAGTCTAGCTTACTAACTAAATACCAGGAAAAAAACCCAAACAAACAAAAAAAACCCCACACCCCAGTCTGCAGCAGTTAAAAAGCAGAGGTAGAGGAAAGCAGGAGACACCCCCAGACAACAACAGAAGCTTCATATTTGCCTTTAGCAGACTATGTTTAAATGAAAGCAGACACCATTTTCATTTCCTCGTGTTTCATCACCGGTGGATGGAAGAGGGGAGAGGAATAAGGAAAGGCAGCTGCACCTTCGGCAGAGGCTCGGACAGGGCTGGGGGGTGAACAAGCAGCCTCCCAAAAAAAGCAGGAGGCATTTCCAAGCACACAGCACAAACATCATGGAGGGTCCAGCGCAGAGCGTGGGCTTGGCTCCACCGAACAAACAAAAGGGGATACTTTAATCATATTTTAATGAGGCTCTGCACGTGACCTGGTCCATTAGATGCTGAAATGCTGCTGCAGTTACTCCACAGCCACCTTGGCATTTGGTGGCTAATGCTCCAACTGGCCGCTACAGTACCCTTGAGGAAGGAAAAATAAATAAAGCTGCTGCAGCAGCTTTGGTTGATAACAGCATTAATACACTGGGGGTTTTAAAGATCTGTAGATCCACAGACATCAGCATTATCAAGTGTGAAACCTTAACTCACTAATAACCAGTTCTATCAGGAGACGTATTACGCAGAATAATTAAGTCAATTTATGTTACATAAAAAACAGGTTCATTATCCAAATACAAATATTATTTAACTAATAGAATGAATCAAAACCTAAGCTATGCAACAGACATTTAATGACAGAAAACAAGATACACAGTTCCTTAAGTCTGCAAAAAGTGAAAAAATTTCCTGCCCTAAGAACCACAGCAAAACTTGCTAACAGTCCAGAAATTCTACTTTTGGAGTCTCTTTGTCTCTCACTGCTTTCAAAAAGCAGTCCTATTACATACACACAATTTTTTTTTCAGTTTAAATATAATTTCCCTGATGTACCCTAGTGCTTTCAACCACGTCTTTGGCATTTGTACACATCTTTGGAAAGTATATAGTCAGGTTTTCCCACACATACATTTTCATGCATCCTGACAATTATAACCATAATTCACATTGAAAAGGTGATCACAAAATTGGCATTTACTTCTCTTTCAACACTTACTACACAGCATTGAGGCTAGGAGGTAGAAGGATCAAGAAAATCCCAAGTGAAAGCCTGCTGTTCTCACACTATGCAGCTGAACTGTGGAACTCCATGCTCAGCGTGCTGAAAGTCTGTGTGATCGAGGAGAGGCTGGACACATTCAAAGGAGATTCTTATGCTCAACAGATCTAACACAGCAGTATCATCCTTGACTCCAGAAATCCCATAATTCTTTCCCAATATCCTGCAATTAGTGGTTTGGGGAAGTATCATTACAAAATTACTCTTGCCTTGTTTTCCTGTTAACCACAGCAGGAAACATGATGATGGGACATCCACATTGCTGATCTGACCCGGCACAGATGCTGTTGTGAAATTCATAATTTCTCTGTATTATTTTACAAACAGACTCTGAACCAACAAAGCTCATCATACTGCCCAAACTACTGTCACATCTAAAGATTCGTATTTAGCAACACTAAACTTCATTTCCAGCCTTGTATTCAACATCCTGAACTCCGAAAATTGAACCTGCAACTACGCAGCTTTTAGTGGTTCATAAAAGTTTCATTCCCCCCAAAGACTGGTTCCTAATGTCTGACATCCAGAGACTCTCATGTGGGCTCCCAGAGATTCAGTTCTGCATGGTGGGAAGCAGCAGGGTGGGGAAGAAAAGAAAATGCCCAAGCATCCCTACATACCTTCCCATTCAAGATCTTTGTCCATACTGTATAGAAAAGGTTATAGACCTTATCCCTTACTCAGGTCATTATCTACCACATGAAACAATAACCTTGAGACAAGCTTCGTGTCATACAACGGTGCTTTCTAACAAGATGCTTTCACAGTCACAGAGCACCTACTTTTCTTGTATTTAAGCAACACGAAGCTCTTCTGGCAGACCAATGGATTCTCCTACGTCACCCAATTCCTTGCACAACATCAGAAATAAGTCAAAGCCCCCGTGTTGCGTAAAGACGGTCACCTGACGTTTTGCTGCTATCTTCTAATTTGAAATAATATCCAATCCACAAGCATTCTAACCTTACTTTATATAGGGAATTTATAACTTTTTGCTGCTTCTTGTCACTTAAAAGACTACCAACAGAGATTTGTGCAAGATTATTTTGCCCCCACCCTGGATCAAGTCCTGCTTTTCAGAACTTAGGCTCCTCTTTGGATGGAATTTGGCAAGCATCTTCAAACGCCAGGACCAAAAAGGAGTTTTATGAAAAACAGTTGGTGTTCACTGACTGTGGGCAAGTTCATCCTCATTCCTAAAAGCTGCTTAATTTCATCCATCCACTTTCCATAAGGATGTAGTCAATGTTCATGAGGAAACGACAAAAAACAATATTTTGAAGAATCCCATGATCTGGTTGGTTCTGACTTGGAGTGTTTGTATTGGGATGGCAGGGAGCTCTGACAGTAAATTTCACTTTTGCTGCTCAGGTACAATCAGGGTATAGGATGATCTACAGAAAGTTTACTTCTTATGAGTTTAGCAGGCTTAGGAGCTTGTTGGAAGGACTGGAGAGGAGATTACAGGAGAGATTATTTCAAGATACGCCCTCTTTCAGAACAAGCTGCAACCACTGAAAGGATTCTGCAAATTGATTTTGGACTCCCTAAACTGCAACCATCCCCCCAATCCTTGTTTCTCTCAGAGCTTAAGAGACATAACCCTACTACCACTGCTTTTCTGCCCCTAACTATACCACTACAGCACATCTTTCAAATTTCTCAGAAGTAATTTCATGCTCAGAAGATGCTACAGAACAGTCAGAAAAAATTGCCATTATCAACTGCTGAAGAGACCACAACCATCACTGGCTTCTCCATTACAAAGAAGCCCTAGAGAGACAGCCTTCCCCAGAAAACGTCTATTACTCTTCACCTAAAAATATATGTCTTACTTACCAGGAAAGCCAACTAAGTAGCTCTTCTTTCCATGCCTCCTGGCCTGAAACTTCTGGCACAGGAGATGGTGAGAAGTGCAAGGACAGGATGTGGAGTCCTACATGCAAAACTATTCAGCTTTTATCATTCTGATAAAATTTAACACGTAATATCAGTTTTTCAGATGCTGGTTGTGTTTGATGACATTGAGTATCAGACAGTAGGATGGGTCTCAGGCACGAAATACACATCCAGCTCAGGGAGAAACAAACCCAGTTCTCTCTGAGTGACCCCAAAGTGCCCCTTTTTTTTCTTTGCACACAACAGAACTGTGATTCTTGCCAGCCTCTGCGAAGCAGTGGGAGTAAAATATGACTAATTGGCCAGTAAAAGAATAATAGAGAAATCAAGAACAAGTTTATGCAATTTATAATTGTTGTGATTTCAGCTTAGCACTGTTTCACAGAACCTGTGAACAGAAAACTGTTCTCACATTTTCTTGGTATTTGAAGAATGAAAAACTATTCCACAATGCCTGGTTTATTTTCTTCTGAAGCATCCTCTTCCCCACACTTTTTGATCATGCAGAGCAACAGTCGCTTAGCATTATTCAAAATAGTAGGTACAGAACAGTCTAGGCTATCGAATTCTTACTTGACTGATGAATGTTTACTCTCATGACTATTTTATTTCAATGGAAAACTTTCTATTGACTTGTCTTTGAAACAGAATTGTGTACCTTAGAGAATACCCCATCATGCTAATTAATAATTAAATGAATCCATACAGTACTTATTCGCTGACAGTTCTTTATTTGGAGGTTCAGAGGCATCAATAATGAAAACTCCTCTGTAGCACTGGCAAAGCTGTCAGCAGCAGACGTTGAAGATTAGGCAACCACAAGGAAAGAAATAAATATATTATAGGATGGCTTACAGATGAACCGTATGTAGGTCCATCAATGATCAGGGGAACTACCTCCCCTTAACCTTTACATCTCTCAGCTTTCACCAGAGAAAACAGCAGCCAACTATCTTCATCAATATGGGTGAATGCAGATGGCACAACAGGCCAGAGCAATCCCTGGCTACACAGCACAGCCCAGAAACTCTGACTTCCCGGTAACAAACTAAACTGGAGTCAACCGATTTCAAAACATCCCCAAGGGAAGCAACAGAACTGCCTGAAATAGTAGCTACCAGTTCAGCTCCAGGATTCTAAAACTGTCTATGGAGAAGGGACACAACCATCTCAGTTTCTGAACCACAGGCATCAAGACAGATTCAATACCTACATGCATTTCTGAAAAATGGAAGAAAGAAAGTAATTAACGTACTAACTCCTCATGGGTAAACATTCTTCATCATTCTACATGGATTTTACTATCTGAAGACAAATATACCAGAGGAAAAGAAAAGGATGTGTCTAACTATTTTACATCTTATTGACTAATAAATATCTAAACAACATATACAAGGCAGACTCCTCTCCTCAGCCCAGTTTCAAGAATTTTTTAATGCAGGATTGTACCCTGATCCACACAAACCACCTCAGGAATCTTCCAGACTTCCTCATCATCACTCTCTTCTAGACTTCAAGTTGTAATAGTTGCTATTTCTGGAGCTGCATAAAGCTGTCTTCACATGGTTCTCTAAACCGTTTATTTTTCTTAATTTAAAAATCTTAGCTTCCTTTAACAAGGTGAAAACAAAGATGACAAGGAAATGGAAAGGAAAAGACAACCAAATACATGTAAGAATCACTGCTCACAGGCAAGCTACCTCACCAAGGTGGATTAAGGTGAAAGACTGGAGTCCATGCTCCTCAACCTCCACTTCCCATCTGCCTTACAGATTATGTTCCTGTAACTCTGGGTTCTTCTTTCCTGAGCACTGCAAACCCACGATGCTTCCAAAAGCCCTCTTCCTTGCTTCTGTACCCCCTCCTATGTGCAATTAGCTTTCTACTAAAATACTGCAAAGCCAAAGTGAAATTTTTCCAACAAGAACAGTATCTCAAAGGTTAATAGTAGTACTTACTGCTCAACCTTGACCTCCATTTTATGGCAGTCCTGAACATACACTGAATGACTTCTGCCATGACTGTGACTAAACCTTCTGTACACAAGGCAAGGCTGACATGGCAGGCACGACACCTAGCACATCTATTATTTGACCCAGACCAAGTTACCTTTGAAAAGGTTAGAAAATATTCTAGGCTCATTCATTCCCTCATTACTCTCTTTGACCACTGTTGGTGTCTTCCTGCATGCTAAACACATCCTGGTGCCACAAAACAGTGCTGCCAAAATTGCCCCCCTCAAGCCTAAGGGCAAAGTGACTAAAATAAAGCTCCAACCTTATTCCTTCTCATTGCTCCAGATACGCCGTCCTTGTATAGTCCCATCCAACCCATCCCTTCCCCCTGCCCCATCCTCTTTGTTCTGCCAAATACATCACATCCTTTTTCACCCTGTTCCTTGCGCTTCAAAAAAGCCTTCAAATTGTATTGAACTCAGTATCCTCACAAGTCACTTGATTCAAAGGCAGCAGATTCCGACAGAACCATAAGCATAAATAAGAATTCCGTTTGAGGTTTTCTGAATTCTGGAAAAAACACAGCTCCCTCTCCTCCTGGTCTAATCCCACCTCAAAGAGATCCCCCATGGAATGATTATTCCCAGAACTGCCCTCTTCAGAGCTCATCCCATTTTTCTCTATGGCACCTGATGTTACATGCTAACAGGGATTGCAAACTGGTTAACTATAAACTATGTATAAACTATATAAACCAGGCAGTAATAACCTGCTCTCACATGCACTTCTTCCTAACCAGTCTTCCAAAAGCAACCTACCTTCTCTTTTTATAGCACGGGGGCATTTGGGNGGAAAAAAAAGAGAAAAAAGAAGATCCAGAGTAAAAACAACATGGAAGTGTTTGTGGTTGGAAGGAACATATTGAGCTCCATCTAAAACAAAGCATTCATTCCTGAAACTGAATTATACCCAAGAACTGCAAGTCCTGGCTAAACAAACAAATAAATACACAAGCAGACTCTCCTTTTCTTCCATGCCTTTATCTTCTTTAATTAAGTAACGTTACACAAGTGTTTACCTTTTAATGCCTGGAAATCAGGTTGAAAACATGGGACAAAGAGGCCAGCGTGAAATCTTTTATTTTCTAGCTGTATTACAAAAGCACCATCAGCACAAGCCCCGCTTACTGTGTAACAAACATTTCACCAGTGAGTACAGACAAGAGGGAGACTTCCCTGAAGAGACAGACAGAAATGCAGCATGCTATGACTAACTTCCAACAGACCTTATGGAGGAGTCAAATATCCTCCCAATGTGTGGTATCATCTATGCTTGTGCCTGCCATCGGACCTCAACACTGAGATGAAAAAAAAATTCTAACGAGGCCACATATAATTACAGCTCATTTTTTAAATCAAAGGTATTTCCAAAGGACGAAGCTTAACTGTAATATTTTGCCACTCATCTACATCTGAGATGTCAGGAGCAGAATCTGTCAAGACCATTGGAAGACACATCTGTTTGCTGAATACGTTGCACGTCAGATTACCAAACACAAAGGCGTGACCGCTGTCAAACAGAAGGCGCTCACCTATTCCCAAACCCACTTGACTTTCTCTGCCACGCTGCTTGCCCCACCGAATTTCCGTGACATTTCCTGGTTCACCTCAGCCCCAGTCCCAGGGAGCACCACTGCGGCACAGCAAACGCCGTGAATCGCAAGAAGACATCTGATATCTGTGATATCACACGCTGGGATCCTGCCAGAGAACCACAACATGCCAAAAGGATTTCGCAGAGGAAAGACAGAATTATAAAAGACTAGCTGAAGGCCCGCTGTCAAAGTGGATTTTAATGCTTCTTTCTGCTAACACCCTACATCCCAGGGTTTCCAGAAGCTTTAAAAATTACTAAAATTGGAACTGCCCAAATAGAACAAAAAAGTGTCCTTCAGCTTGTTTAGAGTGTGGTTTTGACAACACTTCAGTCCCCCTTCCTTTTGGGCTGTGTATTTTATACTAAATTAAATACTAAACTATACACCAAGTACATACTCCTTCTCACTAAGAGTTTTCTATCCACACTTTCAGAACAGGAAACCAGAAGTGCAAAGCCCAAAGATTTGACAGCAGTGATGAGAAAAGAATACTTCAACCATTATTCTTAAATAGCTGAATAAATTAAATACAGTAAGGCTAGAAATACCCGTAAAGCACATACTGAATGGTCCTTTTAGCCTGAAACAAAAGGAGAAATAAATACATGGCTGCTTTTGATTTTTGCTCAGCCATTTACCCTTAAGAGATCATTTTCAGGCAAGTCCAATGAATGGTCACATTAAGAAACTGTACATGATGCAACTACTTTCTACTGGCATATTATGTAAATGACAATAATGCCACCTCCTGTGTCCTCCCCTCCAAAAAAAAAAAGCTCCCAAAGCACATTTTGCCAAAACTCTGCAGGAGTTTCTGTTCAGGAAAGAATACAAAAAACCAAAAAGAAAAAGCAAAAAAAAAAAAGTCAACTCAGTGCAGAGTCTGACAAAATAATTATACAAAATTAAATACAATTCCTAGCAAAAAAATGAGTATTTTGACCTAAAAGCATCAATATTTAATGCTGGCAGAATATTAGGTACTACTTTGCATAGAACAGACAAAACAAAAGAAGAGTCATAAAACAGTTTACAAAGATGACCTGTAAGTGAGGCAAGCAACTAAGAAGTACAGATACTCAAACTCCAAGTATATTCTCAAAATAAAGGCCATTTACAACAAAGCAGTAAAGGATGCATAACCAAACCCTTCAAAAACAAATGTACAGTAGTCATCAGTGAAGTTACTGAATGGCACTTAGATGCAGCTGATCAAACAGCACTGAGAAAAAAAGTCTTATTTTGTCTCCTGCTTCTATCTTACAAGTAGATGGTTAAAACACTTGCACTCAGCAGTCTGGGAGCTGCAGTTATTTTCTGTAGCAAGTGTATTTTATTGTGCAGGAGCATCAAACACCACACACGACCATCACCATGATGTACAGACAGCACAAAGACCCCTGCACGTAACCTCCAGCTTAGGAGCTCTGTGTACTTCAATACCCAGCATTGTACAGAGTCACTGAGAACCTTTAAATGTCTGCCCAGTTGTTTCAGTTTTGCTACCCGAGTACAAACCCTGTACTGCTTTATTGCTTCACATGAAAAAGCCCCAAACCATTTTCATACTGATCGTCAGTTCTTTCAACAACTCTGTGCCAAAATAACACTATCCTAGAAAAAAAAATGAAGTTAAATAATAAACTAAACTAACTCAGGAACGTTTTTCAATTATGTAAGAATCCAGTTACAGTGTTAACTAATGATTCACTGGTGAGTGTGTAGTGTTTAGTACACAGAATTAGGTACAAGACTGAAGGAGTTTTTCAGGAAAATACAAAACACTACACAAATTAACTGGTTCACATTTTGAAAGCATAGGTTGTTTTGTTGGGTGGGTTTTTTAAATCAACCTGCTACAAAGTAATGCCACCGGAAAAAAAGGGTAGCCAGCCTCTCATACTGTCCAAATAAAAAAATAAATTAGACTTTTTTCTTTATAGTTCTACCAAGTTTGTTAAAGCCAGCCAGTTACATAACACTTACTTTGACTTACGACCTATTTAAACCATCATATATGAGGGTCTGGCATCCATTATTCGCTAGAAATATAGTTTATTTTTTAAAGTGTTTTCATTTTCCTCTCTTAGTTTAGAACTACAGCTTAAAGCAGTGGGAGGATCACCTAAAATTAACACTATACAGGTATGCTTTGAAAGCATGCAAAATTAAAATGGCACACTCTTCAAAAATAGCGTGTACAGAATACTTCAAAATATTAAAGAAAAATTAATCTTATCTCCATTTTCCATCACTCCAATATTTACATCGGGAAGTGAAAGTGACAAAAAAAATATAAAAAGAAAAAAAAAAATAGTTGTGCTATAGCTAACCATATAAAGTCCTATTTTTTAAAGAATACGTGCGGGCACACGTGTGTAGGTGTACCCAGGGCAGCGCTGACCGGATGCCCGGCTGCGCCCGGGTCAGAGCGAGCGGGGCTTTTGTGGTTCTTTCTCCCACCCACCACCCTCCTTTTCCTTATTTTTATTTTGTAAACGACCGCGGATTATCCAGCGAGCGTGTAACTTGAACCTCTACACCCACGGCTGGACGCGGGTCCGGGTTTTTTTTTTTGTTTTTTTTTTTTTTTGACCGAACGGCGTCGAATTCGCCGTGCCGAGTGTCAGCAGCGCCCAGTCCCCACGCCAAGTTTGCCGCCCGGTCCCGGCGGGTCCCCCGTCCCCGGGGAGCCCCTTCCCGCTGTCACCGCCTGCCCTCGATACAAAGAAGTTCAGCGCCAGCCGTACTCACCCCCGGCGAACTGGCTCTGCGCGACATCGCCCAGCGCCGCGGAACCGCTCGCAAATCCCCTCTGGAAAATGGAGGGGCTGGCACCGGTGCGATCCGGAGGGAAGAGAAGTTATTTACATGCCAGGGCCCGAGCCCAGCGCGGAGCGGAGACGCCGATGCTCAGCACTGCCCGCGGTCTGCCATGTTCGTGCCGCTCGCTCGGCGCTCCCCCGGCCGCTGCCC
>VWZW01001851.1:530171-546070 GCA_013397115.1 Edolisoma coerulescens | reverse complement strand
CCCCCCCCAACATTTTCCAGGCTGCTCTACACTTCTCCAAAACAATCTGGAATGGACAAGCTAAGAAAGCAAAGCTTGACAAATGTTGTCCATCTACAAATGGCTCTTTCCTAATCCTCCAAATGCTCCCTGCCAATTTTATTCTCCTACAGAGAGAAAAACAAATCAAGAAAAACATTACGCAAGTGTCACTTCACTTGTATTGATAGATACTTGCAAACCAATGGGTCCTGCCAATTTGAGCGGTAACGCAACTACCTTTGTTCAACTTCCCTTCACGCAAAAACCCCGAAGCAGCTGTTGGGTAATGCTTTGCTTCTGTCAATCTCAAGTTTTCTTAAAATTTGTTTAAGTATCAGACATCTGCAAGACACAGGTTGACATGTTGACAACAATAATCTGATTTGTCTGCCAAACAAAGTAAGACTGTGCATTACCTCTATTTTCTCACTCATCTTAATATTTTTTGTTATCAAATTCTCTTCTGTCACACTGAGCTGCAGCTGGACATAGTTAATCTTGGGCACCCTCTGTTGTGGACAAGCGAGTAAGTTCAGTATTGACTTAAGAGTACTGGTTAGAGAAATTCTCAATAAATGCACCCAGGAACTCAAAGATACCATTTCACCTCTAAGACTAAACCCACCTCTAAAACAAACCCAAATTCCCACACTGATTCACAGAGCAGGATCTACCCAGGTAGAGGGAGTGGACCAATGCTGCCTCTCCTTCCATTTTCAACTGGAACATGTTCTAGGTGCCCAGCCTACATGAAAGTTTTTATCAAACCCATTCTGCAGAGATGAAGATAAAATTTTAAAAAGAAAGCACTCACATGAAAAAATCTCCAGGTGTTTACTCTGAAACAAGTAACTATTGTATAAGAGCCATTGTGCCATGTTAGTACAGGTACGGACACATAAATATATTTGGCTGCAACGAGCTATCAAGCTCTGGCTTATCAGCACATCTCTGTAATCACACGTATTAGCACAGTCAGTCTGCTGCAATGAGAAGGTTAAATATGTTATTCTAAACCTTAGCTGAGATGGTGAATGTCAGGAGTTTATTTTGCAGTAAGCATTGGTTGCCTTGGTCCAACCAACAAGTGGTGAATTGCAAAGCCCCTACTGAGACATTAATCACTTTGCCTATTCCCCTTCACACTCACAGTCCGTCAGGTTCAGCCAGGACAAGCCCCTGTTGGACATCCACCTCTGCTGAGCTTCAACATTTTTCTAACCAATTATTCTGAGATCGACTTAAGTAAGCTCCTCTTCAACCAAAGAAGATACTGAACAGCAGACAGAAGCTGTGTATTTTCCAAACTGTATTAAATGAGTGTTTAGAGTCAGTAGGTTAAGCAAGGCTGGAGCACCAAGTTTCCTGTGTGTCATCTATCCCATAACTGCCTGTTTTGATGAGCTTCCACTACAACCCTGGTGTGGTACTGTCCCAGGTGACACCCCTGCAGCATGACTGACTCTCCATCAATCCACAGGGTTGTTTGTGCTGTTGTACCTTAAACCTGCAGATATTTTCACATGTTACACTGTTAAAAACTTCAGGTTTTAACCTAGCAGGTAATGGGTCACCTGACAAGTTTAAGTAAGCTAGCACAAACAAGCTGTAATTTAATAATAGCTGGTTAAAACAATAATAATAAATTACTCTCAGTACTTTTCCCTGCTGTTCATGTGATCCAAGATCCAAGCTAACAGGTATGAAGCCATATTAGCTGGCCTTGTTCTTCCCCAGAGCTTTGAACACAGGGATGCATTTTCTCTCACATCAAAGGGCGAGATTTAGTTCTGTTACTGTAAAAGCACATTAATTGCCATAAAAATCTTAGGAAGGAAAAAGTGTAATTTTACTACAGCACAGTCAGATGTGGTCCAACACCAGTCATGTTGACTGATTACTACTTCTCCACACAAACTGCCCATAAATTGCATTCAGTAGCATTGTATGTTCAGCTGCAGTTCCACTTGAAGCTAATCCCACCCCACACCTCTTCTTCCCAGCCTCAGAACTGCTCCCATTCAGATGAATTTTGGACTGTGAACCAGACTCACGGACTGAACGTGCTACAGGGCAACCCAGCAGGAAGCAGCAGGGCTGGACACTGAGAAAAGGCAAAGCAATTGTGTCTGCAGCAGTTCCCTGCCCCGATTCACACATCTCCACAAACGTGTGTCACCACAACGGCAAGGCAGGAAGATGCCAAGAAAATGTACATGGGAAAAATGGGACCAGTCATCTCTCCTCAGACTTCTCTTTTTTTTTTTAATAAGCAACAGAAGTGATTTAATGATTAAGATAAAAACTTATGTCTATACATATGGTGGACTGTTTTCTTCCAAGCTCAAATTGATTAACTCAAGGATGCCACTCTTGAGTTAATCAAGACACATTGATCGAAGCACGCCCTATCTGTTTGTGATAGGCCCCATTCACAATTCCTGACTTTGGGAGAATGCTTCTTCACAGCAACCAAGAGAAATTCAGAAATAGGCAAGTCACCAATTCCAATAGATTCCTATCAAAATTTCACAGGGAACACATATACAAATAAGAGACATGGGCTTCTCAATAGAAGTATTCCTCGGTTACTCTAACTAGGTCATACATCTGTTACTTCATTGGTTTTAAAATGGACAAAGATGGATATATTAAGGAACTCAAAAATGTGTTTGTCTTTCTTAAACATTTTCCTTAACTCCTGCTGACCTGCTATCCAAAATATTTAATGGGTTTCTAAAAATATTACAGTTGTAACAACTTGAGATTAAAAGCTAAGTACTGAGCTACAAAAGGACAACAAGCAGAAAAGGAAATGCAAATATTTCTCCTTAGCCTGGCAATTCTACTGAAATGTAAAGGCATTTTACCTTGTAGAATCCCTTTATGCTTCCATGCTACATAGCAACTCAAACCACCCTCTTCTGTGAATAATTTCTCTGTAAATTCCAATTTCCATGCCAAAGGATAAAACAGAAGACGACTGACTTCTTTTTTTACTGCATTTGAAGGGGTTTGGAAGTTCTTAGTTTTTAACCTATACTACAACATTCTCTAGAGATAGACTCCATTTCTAAAAGGAAAAAAATGAAAAAAAAAAAAAGGTTCCAAACCGGTTCCAAAAAGTCTATTTCCTCTCCCCTGCTCTTGTCTTCTTGTGAGCACGAACCAGATCATATCTAGACCCAAAGACAGGTTGGCAGCATGTAACACAGCCAAGAAACACATTTTGTGTATTAACTGCATACCCACATGAACATAGTGTGATAAATTTGATTTAAAGCCATTACATCGAAGATGTCATATCTAGCAAGCTTGCTTTTAGAAACAGAATTTGAACAGCAACGTTAAGTCAGGTAATTGAAATAGCTTCCTACAAAGAAAGCATCGCATTCTGTCTCTTCTCATGGTTTTGACTGGCAAGGTTTGGCAAATATAACTGAAAAGGCTCAAGGTGGTTTTTTTTTCCCTGACATCTTTCCATGCTTCAGCCAAAGGCAGAGATGGCAGAACGGGTCACTCCAACGCCAAGCCTACCATTATGCTTGACTGACTGATGGGTGTGAGCTGGAGGCAGAAGCCCCTAACAACAAGCTGGAGTGTCCCCTTTTGCCTTTATGGCTGATATCTGCCTGCAGAGCATCAGCACAGAACTCACAAGGGAGCTCGAGCTCACAAGGTGTCATCAGTGTCCAGTGCTGCATGGCAAGTGGTGATACCAACAGAGAGGCATGGGCTGGATCAGGTTAGAAAACATTTCAAGACCAAAATATTTGAAAGAAAAAATAAAGGTCTTCGAACCTTCCATTACCTCTGGAAATCAGGTTTCCTTATTCACTCCTTCACTAATTCACCTGGCATTGAAGCACGTGGTGCTTTCTTACAGAAACACTGCACGAGAGACAGAGTCTCGTGTCTGTTTTACACTGCTGCTGAGTGCTGCCAGGGGTAAACTCTGTCACATAACTGCAATGATCATGTAGCACCCCTTAAAACCACAGAATGGTTTGGGTTGGAGGGACCTTAATCACCCACTTCCAACCCCCCTGCCATAGGCAGGGACACTTTCCACTAGACCAGGTTGCTCCGAGCCCCATCCAGCCTGGCCAGGAACACCTCCAGAGATGGGGCAGCCACAGCTTCTCTGGGCAACCTGTTCCAGTGCCTCACCGCCCTCCCAGTAAAGAATTTGTTCCTAATATCTAATAAAAATCTGCCCTGTCAGTTTGAAGCCATTCCCCCTTGTCCCGTCACTAGAGTTCCTGATGAAAATTTTCTTTATGAGAAAAAAAAATTAAGAGATGAGCAAGTAATACAGAGAGGACTAAAAACCAATATAGATGAAAGGACCACAAGTTCCAAAGAAGATGCAAGAGAAGAAGAGGCAGAAAATAGAAATACCTAAACATTCCCAGGCCATCAGAAAATGACTCATTGCTAGTGACATGCATTGTTAGCTGCCACCACAGGCAGGACAAAACTGTTTTCAACAGTGCATGATGGAAATCCAATGAGAATATAAATTCTGACATATTTGCTTTAAAGTAATCAAAATAGCCCTACCCTTTTCTAGAAGATAAACTTTTAAATGTACTTTTTAAAAAGAAAATCTGGAATGCCAGGTGACGCCATTTCTGAAAAAAACAATCCCAATGTGGTAAGGAAGTAATAATTTATTTAGTGTATGTGGAATCACACAGATTAATAGATAAAGCAAGTATCAGGTGACAAAGGAAATAAGAAACACAGACAACGAAACAAAGAGATTGAGTAAACTATTTTCCTTCCATAAACAATACAGGAAAACACCATCTAGGAAATAAAAGTATTTACACATCATTCACTGTGTAAAAGCAATGGGTACAACATAAATAATGGACATCACCATCAGAAGGGAGGCTCACACAATTACTCAGGTTGAAAAAGACCTCAAAGGTCAGCCAGTCCAACCTCCTGCTCAAAGCAGGTCAGAGTCAGTTCCCAAAATGGTTTACAAATATTTTGAAGTTCAATTTGTTGCTTACATAGCTGTGTAATTACACAGTGCTGAAATCCAGTGGGGGGACCCTATTTGAAATAGCTTATGCCAAGAATAGACAACAGAGATCAGGGCATAAAGGTGATATTCAGACGGCCTAAATCACACCTAAACACCTTTGTTTAGTATTTCCTATTAGATTGCCCCTGCTCAGACCCCAGTCTATCTAAATTGCATTTCAGAGATAACTACTTAATTCTTCTGACTAAGCATAGGCAGAATTTAAAGACACTTCTTCCTTTCATTAGTAAGCTCCTTTAGAATAGTAAAATAAATATAATTAGTCCTTTAAAGTTTTGAAAGAAAACAATTCAGACAGAAACTAGACCATTACAATGCTCCTAAAAAAGAAACCTAGGTGGCATGACTACAGGAGCCAGAATTCAGCCTCTGCCCTGTCCCCAAGGCCCATTACTAATAGCTGTTATGGAATATGCTCCCACACCACATGACGTGGTCACATCCATGCAGACGTAAATTCCCCAGGTTCAGTTCAGGCTACATACTAGGGGGCAAAGAAAAAAAAAAAAAAAGAAAAAGAAAAAAAACCCCAGAAAAACTCAACAACTCGATCGAACAACATTTATAGTCTTTAGATAAAAGCCAGCTAACAAATGTCTATCACAATACTTTTCCAAATTCTAGCCACATGAGGAAGACAGTGCATCTGAGAAGATACAGAATAGCTGAGAGCCCAAACTTCACCTCAACAAGTTTAAACATGTCCTAGACAATTATGACTTCACTTTTTCTAAGTGTGAGCATGTTAACTAAGTATAGACAAGAAACTCTCAATGGTCTAAGAAAGCCTTTAAAATAATATGGTCAAGCTAACAAGGTAAAAACAGGTTATTTTTCATCTATCAAGACAGCCTAAAGCAAGTAAAATGAAAACAGACACAGGAATTTAAAAAAAAAAGTAAACCGAAAATATTCTTGAACAAATATTTATTTACATTATCAGTAATTTAAAACCCCCACTGACAGCATCTGGTTAACAAGCCTTGAGATCAAGATTTTCTGCTTGTCCATAAAGTAGGTTCACAACCAACAGTACTTTCTCTGTTCTGCTCTACCAATTTAGCCTTGTCTGAGAAGACCACATAGAGAGCACATGAAATGTGAGTTTACCAAGCTTTTATATTTGTTCTTTACCAACTAATACATTTGAAATGAATGTATTTCCAAGCTGTTCACAGCACACCACAAGACAAAGAATACTCTCCCATTCCATTAAAGAAAGAGATAACAGCATAGCCAGACATGAGCCAGCCCTTAGTGCTACATGAAAGAACTCAGAAATTATTTCTTTAAATAATTTTGCTTACAGATAATTTATTTCTTGAGTTACCCTCCCATTTCTGGGCCCAGTTGTCTCCTAAAGGGTTTCTGGAAGACACAGGCAGAAATATAAATTAGAATTCCTGCTGAATGTGTTTTGCACTTTCCTTTGTATGAGTCTCTACCAAGATGCCTGATGCAAGGTTAATTACTCAAAACATGAACCAGGAAACATTGTGTGTCAGAAGCCTGAAGTAGCACTGAAAGCCAGCATTTCCCAGAGCCTCATGGCTTGTACATCCCATCTCCTCTGCTCCCTCTAGAGCAATTCTGCTGTGAGCTGTTCCTCCTAAACTTACATCCCTGTGGGTTCGAGAACATTAACTGTGGCACACTGTTTGCCCAGGAGGCTGGAAGTGAAACTGATGAGAATTCTATCAGTTTGATTGAATTCCTCCTTAAAAGAAAACCAAACACACAACAAAACCACCAGTTATAGTCATACCAGTACATTCATCATAGTTGGTGATGCTGGCCTTGGGGCCGACGAGCACCGCACAGCCTCCACCCGCGCTATCTAATTCCCAAACTCCCACACAGAGCAGCTACAGGCAAACTACGCCAGGAACAGCGTGTGGACCACACAAAACCTTGGGCCAGCCTTGAGAACTGTTTGGCAGAGTGGTCAGAACGGTACGTGCAACCACTGGGACCATCTGACAGCGGGGACAACGCTGGGGACAACACAGTGTCCAGAAACTCCAAACATTCCCTGCTGGGTTTTCACAACTACGCACAAGAAGCTGAATGCCAGAACGCTACAGTTGGCTACAGCCATGCCCTCATCCACACAAAACACAAGCACAGCCACAAATTAGCCCCACCTGGAAATGGTAAAATTTAAGGAAACTGAAATGATCAGTTCTTTTTATTTCAAAATTCCCTTTGACAAGCTTTTCCTCACAATGAAAAGCATTTGGTCTGTTTCTAAGTTCTAGTCTCATGCAGTTCAGTGGGCCACGGTAATAAAAAAATACTCACTTGCTTTTATTACAAGGAAGAGAAAAAAAACAGAAGGAAAAAAGCTGGAGTAGAAACAAACACATAAGGAACAGAGAATGGGAACTAGGGAATAAGAAGCTGGGAAGGCTGGGAGAGAAAAATCTGAGGAAGCTGCTGAGTCTTTGGAATCAGCTAACAGAAGCTTTCAGAGCACGTATCTTAGAGGGTAAGAGGAGGCCTTCATCATCCATACGTCTAATAGAAAACCAAAATATCAGAACAAACAGCCCAACACGTTTGTGAAAACGCTGAGGACAACTGTTTCACAAAGTTGAGGGTGCCAGAAGAGCAGTTACTTCACACTTCACTCTATTAGGGCAGGCTCCATTTTAAACATCTCAATGTGTACAGTGATTTGGCTGGAAGTGGTAACGAGAAGCACTCGCTGTGCCAAGGAAGGGGGAAAGCGAGAGCAGGAGAGAGAGGAGAGCAAATTTTTATCTTCAATTAACTCAAATAAGAAAAGCAAATTTCAACAAACTCTTTGAACTTGTTGCTAGTATCTCTTGAGACTGAAATGTAAAGAAGGACTGGCAGTTATTGTACTGGAATATGCACAATGGCAAAGTATTCCAAAGCACGGGAGAGATAGGAAATGTACATGAACAATACTGGCTACATCAAAAGCAGCCAGTAATAAGGGTCTGAAACTAGAAAGAATCATATTAGGAATGGAAACAAGGGCATTTTAATGAATATAAAGGAACAGCATAAACTGTCAGGGATAAAAATCAGAAGAGATAAAAGCACAGCATGCAGTATTACCACTGTGCAGTATAAAAGGCAAACAAAGTTTCAGAAATATTTTAGAAGTAAGAAGAAAAACACAAAACTGTTTAGAAAGAACAAACGGATATCAAAACAGACTCAAATGCCATTTTCTGTATTTTAGCCTTCATAAAACAGATTTATTGTAGCTAATACTAAAAACTGATTTTGTTACTAGACTAAATTATCAGAGAAATTCAAGTCAGCAGGACTACAAGAATTTCACACAATGCTTAAGGAACGGAGAGTAGTAATCTCTAAACTATGAGCAGTCATCTTCCCTAATACAGTCCTGGTGAAAATGCCCTAAGAGAGGCTGGCAACAATGAGCTATAGCACTCAGAGGGTTTTTATTTGCAAATTCTTTTCAATCCATGTGGATGAACATTATAAGAAAGCCCCTTCCTATGCGACCTGCATAGGGACATTCACACACACGGGAGAGTTACACACAACACTCAGCTGAGGCAGGGGCTACAAATATTTTTGAAGACAAGATCTTAACAAAAATCATTCTGATAAATTGAAAAGTGGCTCATATCAACCAAGTGAAACTTAACAAAGACTAGCAATCTTTTGAAGAATAAATCAGTTAAATCAATATTATGTTGCTATAGAGGTTAATCTTGTTCAGTGCAGAACAAAGGAAACAATCACCTAATAAATAAAAGTTTTGTATAAAAATTGTTCTCCATTTCAGCTGTGGAGTCTTAGCTGTGAGTAATATAAGAAAAAACTGGCTTAATCAGCAGTAAAGAATATTTATTTCATACTGTACAAAATTAGTTACTGAAACCAATTGCCTAGAGATACAAGGGAATTGCATTCACTAAATACTTCAAAAACAAGTCAGAGAACCATTTGTCAGAAATGGAACAGATACACAACACACAGAAGGATGAGCAAGATCCCCCTGAAGTCTTTTTTGGCCATACAGTTCCATTTATCTGTGGTGATTTCAGGAAAACTAAATATTCCTTTTATTTAAAAGAGTTTCATTGTGCTTCTGAACTCCACATTTAGGAAAAAGAACCCTGAGTAATTCACATTCTGAGTTTATGAAATGGCTTACTAATAAATCTCCCAAATTTTAAGACAGAATTACTCCTCTCTTTATTAATAACAATATGGAGCCATCCTATCCTGTTCTGTTGAGCCCTAAGAATGCTGCAGACAATCCTCACTGCCAGACAAAGATGGGAGGGTAAGACACCATTATTGGAACATCCAGGTTCCAGGAACACTGGGATGTTCCAGAAGTCACTCTGGATTAGCTAAGGCTTCCAGACAGTACTCACAGCCACCTCAGGTGTCAGTAAATGTTTAGTGGCAGAGACTGCACATTTGGACCACCTCTTCACTACCAAAAATCCCTTTTATCTCATCATGCCATACAAGCGACTCAACTGCACATGCTCCAGGGAATATAAATATATAATAGGCAAAGTCAAAAACTGGTAAATTTTCCTAAAGCTGATTTTTTTTTCCTGAGAGCCTAATTAAAACTAGTTTTGGCAAGACTTTATTTTCAGTAATAATGCAGTAGAAAAGAAAAAGGCCTCTTCTTTTTTTCCCCTCCCCTTACTCAATGCCAAAAGTCTGGGCCGAAACATCCTAGTTTGATAGTGCTTCCAGCAGTTTCTTCAAGAAAAGCAATTTGAATGTTGATAAATACAGCACTGAAAATCAGTAATTATAAATTTATATTGGAATGGCTGGCAATAGGACTGGGTGCATGTGTGATTTAGTAAAAATACTTCCCAAAAACATGTGAAAGGCAAAAATATTCTGAAAGAAGCAAGATCTCATGTGATTTTATTATGATGCCTATATATTGATATACTTATAGAAAGGAGCTTCCAGAATACCAGAAACTATTGTTAACATAAACTGTTGTTAACATAAAACATTTTACTTACATTGTTATTTGAGGGTACTTTAAATACTCAATTTAAGAATGATTCCCAGGCTCAAAGTGAGACCTGAAATTCCTTATTTAATCAATGCCAACGTCTGAGGCAAGGCAGATGAGAACTCCTCTATCTATAAGCTGTGAAGAACCCTCTCAACATCATTATTTCTTTTGAAACAACCAATGAACCAGCATCACGTGATCATAGCCTGTAAAAATTACAATCTCCTGAATTTACTCCTGTATTGGAAAACTCAGAGGAGTCAGCCTGAAAACCGAAGCCCCTCAAGTTTCCGAGAGCCCAGGCTGAACCTTCGCAGCCAGCGCTGCAGGCTGGCGGTGCTGCCAAGAGCCGCAGCTCTGCCTCCCTCCTGCCTGGCCCTTGCTCTGGCCTCCTCCCTCGTGCTATCACAAACACGTTTCTTTGCCAGGTTAGCTCTACCCCAGCTCAGTTTCCCAGTGCAGCTCACCACAAGCGCCTGGGTCAGCACAGGGGAGAGAACAAACAGCTGGTAGCAGAGGGAGGGCAGCGCTGCTGCTCCTTCTCGCTGCCAGCGCCAGCTCAAGATTTATGGTGTTTGGGGAAAATAACCACCTGATGCACTCCGTACACTCACAGCCTATATTTCTTTAAGTCATAAATACTCTAGGTTTTAAGGGTTTTCCTACTTCATCTTCCTTGCTTTCAAAAGCACCAATGATGTTAGAAGAACTTACTCAGCACAGTTCTTGAAACAAGTGCCCAAACTTATTTTGACTGACAGAGGAATGGCAGGAACAGCAATGTCTAGTGCCATCCTTCCAGTGAAAAAAAAAGCAGAACAAAAAATGCAGAATTCAATACAAGTTACTAGCAAGAAAGTACTTGCTGTAGTAAAATTTTGCTTCTCTGTATTTATCCAGACTATATGAACCATGCAGATTGTATGACCTATATGATCAAATATATTAAACACAGAAAGGAGAAAAGCTTTCAATATTTCCTGAAATTGTCAGTCACTTAATGATTTAGCTATTAATAACATTTTAGTATACCTATGACAGCATTTCTCGAAAAGTTAATTTCACAGCATTACTGTAAAATAACATAAGGGAGTGATCATTAGTGGTGGATCAGGAAATTCTGTTTTCCCATAACCCAGCTAGCCCTCCAATATAGCTGTGCTGCAAGGAGTTAAAAAACAACTCCAGCCTGAGAAAGACAAGAGTTCACCTACTCTCAGCAAGCCAACTGCCTTGGAAAACCATCTCTCAGCTGAAATGATGACAAAGAATAGAAATGTCCATTTCCAATTACTTATCTTATGAAAGAACAATGACAAGAAGTTAGTAGGAGTTGAACATGCTAACACAAAAAAAAAAAAATCCACAAGCAAAGCCAAGAAAATGGAACTGTTTTATTGTTTTAAGCTGGGAAAAGTCTCCTGTGTCACTGCATACAGGATAAAGAGATGTCTGGTGTGTAGATGGCTCGGAGTAGCAACCAAGAGACTGGGCAAGACACACCTTGTGACCAATCTGTTGAGGTTTCACAGACAGCCATCACACTTGATCTGTCACGATACTGTGACAGCTCTTGGATGTCCTCTCATGACAAGTGCTACAGAAGTTCAGTGGATCATTAAATACAAACAGAAAGAAACTTAACAACTGAAATGTCAAAAAAAAAAAGTCTTGAAGAGGCCTTCACAGCAAGTGCAGTCTGTTTCAAATTGGAGTTAGCATAAAGCCTAACTTCACTCACCCAAAGACACGAGTTAGGACACCACATGAATCCACATTTAACAACTTTGTAGTGAAACAATTCGATGAACCCTATCCATCACAAAAGTACTTATCAAGAACTGAAAATCTGAAGAGTAATACAGGTATCATTCACCTCCTGAGCACTGTGATCCAGGCTCCTATGCAAAAAATACATAAAGCAGTTGGGGAATTGCTTGGTAATTCAAATAAGGTGGAGGAAGTCACACAACATGAGCTGCTGAAGAAATGGCACAAAGCTCAGCCCTGTTCTGCAAAGAGCCAACTTCAATCCTCACACCTCATCTCCTCCTCACTCTGTGTTCCACTATGTGCCTTCTGGCTTTTGGCCAAACAGTTTGATACACGTGGCTTGTACAGGCCAGTGTTTGCTTTAATACCTTAACCCTTTTCTGTGCAGTAGTTGTACAAAGCTCGTCCATCAAAAGACCTCAGTCTTGCCAGGTGGTGATGACCTTCCCTAAGTGTGATCGTGTATTTAGGAACATTTTTATTCTACAACACAACATACGTCTTACATTTGCAAATGTTAAATTTTGAATTGAGAAAAGGGCAGGCAAGTAAAGACACAAGCATCACACAGAAGGTGTGTGATGAACTAAAGAAACACAGCTGAGCTATAAAGCGCCATCCAACACGTTAAGGTTCTTTTGAAATGAGAGCAGGTATCTTTAAATATTGGCCTGCCCTAATGCAAATGCAACTAAAGTCATGATAAAAATTCTCAAAAAATCATTTCCTGGCAAAAACACTACATTTAAGGGTCCTCAAAACTATCTGCATGTGTGAAATCGATGGCCTTTGAAAACCTACTGCAGCTTACGCTGGCCAAAGTAATAAAAAACTACTATGGAAATTAAAACACAAGTAATTAAAAATAAACACACAAAACATTTTCCACAATTCTGAAATCATTATCATATGCTGCTTTCAACTACGCACATTTGCAAAAATAACTCGTAACATACATCAAGATCTGATGGATGTTGAGGATAAAGTTTAAAGTGAGCTCAGACACTGATCTACAAAGGGTCACAATCAATGAGACTTCTGCTACTAAATTCTGCTAAGAAGCTGCATCTGTTTGTGCTGTTTATAACCTGTAGAGATTAAGAAAGCTCTACTACTTAAAATTGATTACAAAAATGTTTACTGCACCTGTACAATACTACTCTGATACATTTTCATGAGTAACCAGCTGTTCACACAATGACAATATAGTTAAAACAAAACTCTCCCTCTACAACTTCTTTTTGACCACATTCCTATTCTTCAGGTCCCTACCTGAGAACTTGAGGTATAAACCAAGCAAGAGTTAAGTTCCCAAGATTTCAGGCCATACAATGAGATGGCACTTAATTATTTCCATTTTTCCTCTACAATACCAGCAAGATTTCTTTTAAACATGCATGTGAAAGCTTCTTTCTTCTTCATCATGTCCTAGCTTCACTAATGCAACTTTATTATCTTTTTTCAACTTTCATAAATTCAATCTGTCTACCTTTTAAGGCAGAAAGGGGACACTATAAAGTATTTTGCTCGTTCACTGCTTCAATTACAGTTCTGTGTATTCTTCCTGATGCACGATAGCACGAACAACCTACCTGCTCTCAATTTCAAGGCTCTGCATGGCCTTTTCTTGCTCCACCTCTTAAATTCGAATTGCTGCTCTATACACATACCCCAAAATGTAAAAATACCCCAATATACAGCTACCCCAAAATTTGTCAAAATTTAAGGAAGAAAATAGGAGTGTTGGCCTGGCAGTTCAGGCAGGAAACCAGCTACCTGTGAAAATCCTCAGGGTGACAACACTACTCTGCTTTAAATACATCCTCCGAGTCGGATGCCTGTGAATCACTCCTCGATGCCGAGATAGCCAGGGTACTTGAACTTCTGCATGTTCTTTTGCTCACAGCATTCTCACAGCTCCCTTGTGCTTTCCCAATACATTTCTCACATTTACATGCTGTCTTATCTTTACATTTAAATTAAGAAATTGTTTGTGCAGGAGCAACCTTTGCTTATGCATTTGTACTGCATGTAGCATAATGGTGCCCTGGCCTCTAGGCACAATTACAATATAAATAATAAAAATGAACTGTTCACCTAAGATTAACTCAGGACAGTGCTACCATGAAGCTACATCCTTCAAACAACGATAAAAGGCTGTTCTGGCACCACATTCTACCATCTGTACCTCTCTTCAGGTCCTGATGACACTGATTCCCAGTTCTTCACCTACAGGAAGCCTCCACTGTTCCCTGTACTTATCTGTGTCCACAGCACCACTGGAATTTTTACTGATAACCAGGTAAAATGCAGAATGAGATGTGGGCAAGCACTGACCTACTGAAGAACCCTCTGCTCCCTTAACATAAGCCTACTTCTGGGAAGAGTTGAGAATCCCTGGCATCTCACAGAAGCACATTCAAGGCAGTTTTCCATCTGTCTGCTTAAACTCATCAAATTTGCTTGAAAACACGGCCTTCAAAGAAGGTGAAGTACCAACCTGGAGCACTCTCCAATATGGCACTGCTGTTTAATGGAGGCATCCATAGCTGAGGAATTATTCTATTCTGGCTTTGCCAGTTTAATGCAGGGCTCTTCGTTTTATCATTACTTAGACTGCACTTAGACTGAACATTCAGTGGAACATTTCCTATAATGGGATAAAGCAGTTGAACAATTTGACTGGCTAATAGTGATTTAGACATGTGATTACAGTACAGAAAATGGTCTGACATATGCTCTCTTATCTGGTTTACATGAGGCACGTTAATCCAACTGGAAAGCACAGAAGTGAAAAGGAAGACAGGACCAAGCACTCTTGAGGAAAAAACAGAAAACAGTTTCAGTTGTCTTATTTCTGTATTTGCTAGGATAGTTGTAATCAGTATTTTCTAAATAGGAAAACTTACAAAATAAAACCCTTTTCTTCCCAAAATGGATGCAACTACAAACCACCAGTCTATACCCATGCAACGCAAGTTAGAAAATAACTACTTTTTTAGAAAACCTTGGTTTCAGAAGCATTTATGACTTATGTCATAATGCCTTTACCAAAAGTACAGGATTTCCACAGAGATGCAGCACTGAGCACCACACCAGCTAGGAACAATGAGAGTATGAACAAAAAAAGTATTGACTCATTTTAATTTTTGTCTCAGCTAATTTAATTTCCCACTTTTACACAAACACTTATAGTCATGTCAGCATAAGTTCACATTTTTACAGGAATATTTTATTTCTTCCTAAACCTAGCCAACAACAACCCCATGACACCAAAAACCTAACTAAAGGCAAAGAATTACTTTTAACACATACTTCTCCTCAAGAGTGCATACACAACCTCAAACTGGCCTAACAAGATAAGTCAATTTCACATATAACACTATTTAGGTTTTTGGTGCAAACTGGTACATTTCAGTTGCATTTGCATTTTTCTTCAGAAAAAATTCCTTTAAAATAAAACATTCAAAGGTTTCCTATGTAAGATTTGGATTCTGTAAGTAGAAATAAAACCAAAGTGCGTAAAACTAAGCATAAAGGAGGTGAACCCAGGAACTTCACCACGTGTACATCTTTGCCAACTACTTTCAACAACCGCTATATTAAAATTTCTATCAGACAAATACACAAAATAATGAACAGAGAGAGCTGTAAAGAACAGCTTCCCCAAAACCAGAGGCGACATGAAAATCTCTGCAGGTAAACTTTCATCAATGACAACAACAACAAAAGAAATTAATGTATCCCAAACTAATGATAATTCTGTCCTGGGATACTTAGATATTTGTAAAAACAAATGCATATAGAATATGCATAGTCTTTGCCTGTGTTTAAGTCCAGCCCAGCAGAATCCCTTGTCATGTTGTGGACTTCCACTGTGCCCTTATGGTCGAGCTTGACCTTAAAGGTCTTTTCCAACCGAAACGATTCCGGCACGGAAATTGCCAGTGAGGTTTGGGCGTTCAGGGAAGCGCCAGGACCTCGCCAGGACCAACACGGCAGTGTCAAAGCGAGCGCGTCCCCCAAAACAAAGGGAACAAC
>VWZW01001851.1:510101-523036 GCA_013397115.1 Edolisoma coerulescens | reverse complement strand
CCCCCCATCAGCTCAGTGCCTGCTGAAGGCAGTGGTGCCCACGCTGAGATGGATGTGCTGCCTCACACCTTTACACCTCAGCCTCACCAAACCCTAAGGCCTTTTCATCATATTAAGCTCCTTTGACTGGGCTAATGTGACTGAGAAACACACCTTTTTTTATCCATTAAGATGAGGCCAAAAATGTTAAGTGCTCAAGATGCAAGCCCCTAGGGCTTGTCTATATATCGAGTTATTACACGTGGAGGCTTTTATCTTCATAAAAAAATGTTCTTTTTGTGCACGCCAGAGTGTGAATTTAAAACCAGTGGTTGTAGTATAACCCTCATGCAGACTCACTCATTCTGGCATCTTCTGGCTTTTTTTTTTCTCTTTTTTTTTTTTTTCAGATTAACTCTAACTTCTTTAATTCATTTAAGGGAAATCAAAAAAAGGTACTCGGAGTGAGTTTGTCCACATGAGGAATTATGCTTGCCTGCCTCTGGTAGTAGTATTAATAATACCTTCCTATGTGGAGAAGATTTGTCTATTAGGAATGTTAATTTTGCACATGTTTGCACTTATTTGCATTTGAATCATGCTATTTTGACAAGTGGTAGCTGAGGCACTCCACTGAAATTCATTAAGTTATTCCAAACTGAGGCCATGATCCTAGGGATGCTAAATTAGGCAGATAAATAACTAGATGCATAAATAGATTCACTGAAGACAACTTCCTCCTGAATAAAGTTTCTTCTGTCTTTAAACATTTGCAGAAATGCTTAAATTCTTCCTGAACTTGCAATTTATATACATTTTTCTTAGAAGAAACAATGAACTGTGCTATGTTATGTTGTATTTTTTTAGCATCCCTGTGAAGTCACATTAAGTATCTACAAATTACTTAGGAACTTCTGTTCCATTCTTTGTGATTTCCTGTCTGGTTTACGCATTCATGAAACTGTAATTTTATAATTATTAATATTCTTTTATTTTTGACATCTTTGTGGTGGTGGGCAGCAGAGAAATAATCTTTTGTGACATATTATTAATTGCATGGGGGTTTTATTCCAAAATGGTAGAATGCTAAAAGTCTGAGTAAAATCATATTAGTGCCTGAAACCAGTACGTGCTAAACAGTGCAGGTAGATGGAAAAACCCCAGAGCCAGCAGCAAGAACCCAGGGCAGTAGCTGGCCCCTTTGTGTGCACCTCTGGGGAAAGACAATAGATTGCTGTGAAGTTGGGACTTTATCATGCAGAAAGTTAAATAAATGTCTGAGCAGTGTTTGCTGTTTGCAGGGGTGGTGCGTTACACTCAGATTACTTAACAGGAATAATTCAAACCTGACCATGAGATGGGGGAAAGGATTTGTTTGTGTGCAGTCATATATTGGGTTTTTATTCTGCACAGCACTTTGTGCACAGGGGTCCTGGTTCCTTATCGGAGATCTTGGGTGCTATGATAATAGGAATTCAAATACTGTTTGTAGAAATAAGCTTGCCATAGATTGCCAGTTTTGCAAGGAAATAATCTCTGTTCCACATGGGATGGCCTCACGTTCAGTGGAGTTGTTATAATGTGGGAGAGGCCTTGGGCTGTAGTGAGGTAAACACCTGGACACAGGTGCCCAAGCCTGTTTACAGCTGTTTACTTCAATAACATTGTGTGTCTGAGTAAGAAGGGCAGCATTTGGCCTTTGGTTTTTGAAGTTAATTGCAGACAATTAATGGGGACATGTCACATACGTGAGCTCCAGAACAGAATTCAGTCTTTCACTTCTTTAATAACTAATTTTTTAAACCAATTAGCTACATACCCCTATGGAAACAATAGCAGAGCCTTCACAGCCAAGACCATAGTGAGATTCTAAATTACATATATAATAAAGGTTGTGCATATGTTTTCTGGCTGAGAACCATGTTATATTTCAGCCTCAAGCAAAAATTTTCTCCAAGCCGTAGCCCCTCAACAAAAACACACTTTTTAATGAAAGTCCTGACACCACCTTAATTACAGTGCAGCAAACATTACCATCATAATCCCATTTCATCCTTAGGCAAGGAGAACATCCCTGGGGGCCTGGCTGCTAGTGACCAGTTTTACAGAAACAACCTTTTCCCCAGTGCATTTTTTAATTTAACCTGTGCTGTGCTGCTCGGGGGTGGAGCTGCTCGTGCTCATCTCCCCAAGCTCCTTGCAGCCCTCCTGGCACTCCTGGAGGATCAGGCAGCCCTGGCCCAGGAGAATCAAGCAGTACCCAGGGATGCCCAGCCTGCAGCCACCTCTTTGGCTTCCCCACACCTCTGCCTGTCTCCTGTGGGAGCCCAGCAGGAGCCAAAGTTCATGTCCAGCACCTTTGTACCACAGGGGTTTCACCCTGACAACTTCCAGCAGCCCCCAGGCTGCCTTTCTGGTTTATCCCAGCCCCAGAGACAATCCCCTTTTTTTGCTGGCCGCCACACTTCAGTAAAATCCTTGCTTTGGATCCAGTAGTGCAAGGGGGAAGGCTCTCCCAGTGGCAGCCCTAATCCAGGTGGGTGAGGACAGAGCTGTTTGGAAAGCAGGGCTGTGCCATGCCCAGCAGTGATGTGTTCATCTGAAGCAGCCTTCAGTGTCTCCAGGCTCTCACAGTGTTTGGGTGGGTAAGTAAAAAGTGATTAGTTTCTCATTACCGTGTCAGTTCAGTGCATAGATTTTGTGTGGGGACTGCAATACTGACAGGACAAGTTTGCAAGGCTGTGTGAACATTTTCCTACCAGAAATTCCTACCAGACTATATATATGTACATGTATAAAAACAAGGGTATACTTGTGGTTCTTATATTTTTTCTCCTGCCTTCTTAATTCAAAGTAATAAATCTTTATGATCAAAAGAGTTAGAATAATCAAACTCTCCAAACTGATCTGAAAATCCTAGTTAAAGGCTAGAGAGGAATTAAACATGAGGTTTTTTTGTTCTCTCTACAACATTGTCAAGTACAGTACAGTTTCTATTATGCAACTCCTAGAATTCTTACGTACAGAGTAAAATCATGCAGCTGAGATACTGTCTCTAAAAACAAGCCAAAGCCCTGTGTCTGCTGGGAGGACGTTTCTGTTATCTTGTTCCCTTCTATTTAGGTTCTCATATGGTGTTAATCACCATGGTATCTTACAGCTTTGTAAAAATATAGTGCACCATATGTGATAAATCACTAATATTAAGAATGAAGATGCTGGATAAAAATACTCTTCCCAAATCTAAAGCAGAAGATGTGCAGTAATGGACATACCCAGACAAGCAGCGTGAGTAAAAGGAGCATGAATACAAGAGATGGGTTCAGAATCATTCCTTAGGTGATAATATTTCATCCAGTCACTGTTTGTGAGTGTGAATGGCACACTCATTCCTTTCTTCCCCAGCCTGTGCTGCAGCTCACTAAAGCAGAGGGACTATATCCAAGCCATCTTCTGTTCCCTCCTTTGCACTGCAGACCAGTGCCTGCCTTGTCATGTTAAGGGGCATCAGCCAGAAGAAGATAATTTGGCAAAAACCACAAAGTAAGCTTATGCATTTGTTGCTAATTAAGTGCACACATAATTACAATCCAAACAAAAAGCAAAATGAGGGACTCTACTTCCATTGGAAAGAATGCACTAGGAGTGGTCATAAGTTATCCCCCCAACTGGTAATCTCAGTTACATATTTTGTCATGTTTTTTTCATTTCTCACTTAGTTCCAGCCAGATCTGTTTTCTATTTATGTTGTTAAGTGTCAACACATAAATAATTTTCTCTGTTGTGTCCCTCACTACTACATTCTTTTTCTTGATAGAATAGCAGAAGTAATTATATTTATAAATGGAATGCCTGTTTTGCCTAAGTACCGCATATAATTCCCTTCTGTAAGAGGGATTTTTATAATTCCTCTAAAAATGTCTTGGCAAGGATCAACCCACCAGTTGGTAGTGTGGATCCAGCCTTTAGGAACAGAACTCGGGATTCTGATCCCTTTGGCCAACAGGCAGGAGGGCAGCACAGAAAAAATGCTCTTGTTTGTTTGAGAGAATGATGCTGTTGAATGTGTGCAGTTATTAAGTACCCAGAAAGCAAATTCACTGAGAATTGCTTCCCACCTGGGGATTCCTCTGTTCAGCACAGAATTATTTTGGCAACTGAAGAATTCTTCATTGTGGATGGCTGTGGGAAGATATTAATCCTGTTCTTCAAGTAAGATGCATTCACTGATCTACTAGACCTGCTCCACCTCTACTGTTTCATATTGTGAGAGAAAATCTAAGGAATCCCAATTGAAAGGATGAGTAATCTCAAGTCATCCTCATCCCCTTTCTACCTTCTTTTTCAGCAGCTTTCTGCAGACGAGTTCAGGTGCCCCATGCTCAACAGGAGTAGAGCAGAAGGAGATCTGTTGTGAGTTCTGCATTAAGGGAAGCTTGGTTTTCTGTCTCTGGGCACTCCTTAGAAAACCTCAATCATAATCATTGTATGGGGATGGCAGATCCCAGCCATGGACAGTTCACAGCTGCCTCACTGGATGGAACAGCAAAATGCCTCCTGGAGCTGATCTGCAGTACAGGAGGAGAAAATCAGGATTTCTTACTGGGTTCTGCTGTCTGTATGTGCATGGGTGTTCTTTCATTATAGTTTCTCTAATACTTGCTCTGATTAAAGGTTATTCCAGGGCACCCACAAAGCAATGAGCCATCCTATTCCTACAGATGTGGCAAGCTTGAAGAATGTTGTATTGGAGCATTCAGACCCCGTGTCCTGTGTGGTTCGGGAGCTGAAAATGTAGATGTCTGTGTGGGAGAGATGTGAGTGATGTAAGACGGGTCCTTGGCCTTGGTGAAAAGAGTGCCTGAACCTCTGGAGTCTCCCCGGGTTTGAGGCACGACCCTGCAGTGTGGTCAGCATTTCCACGGGTACCTCAGCTGCTGGAGCTTCCACTACCGAGTTTTCCCTCTTGTATGATCAGCAGAACCAAACCCACGCTGCCCCTGGAGCTCAGCCGCTCCCGGTCCGGTATCTTCAACACAAATCAGCTGAAACCAACAGGGGAGTTTCATTGCCGCAGCAGTGACTTGGCAGCCGGCACATTGGCGTCTCCATCCCTGCAGGAAGGGGTCCTGAGCTGGAGAGGCAGGGATGTCACGTCCTCAGCCACTGCAGTGACATCCGGGAGGGCCGTGAGCGCGAGTCCCCGGAGAGCCGGGGCTGCCGTGGCCTACTTTGTGCAGATGCTTTGAGCACGCTGGATCCCGCGCCTCCAACAGCGTCGTTCCAGCAGTGTCAGCTACAGAATCCATCAAACTGGGAATGCTCCTGGCTGGTTAGCCCTGGCAGGCCCTGGCTCTGTTCCTGTCCTCTTGGTAAGTCTGATTTCGCTCCTTTACAGCTCTGGCTCCATAAGCTGCAGCCTGTGAAGCACCGAGGAACCCAAGTCCATCTCCCACTCCCCTGTACATTTATTCAGAGGCCTCTCAGTAGTTTTAGACTGTAGTCTTTCATTTTCCCTGTTTACCCCCTCTAAGGGTTCATGTTTATTTAGGATTTAACTTTATGAGCAGTTTTCTTTCTCTCAGCACACACAGTTCAAATTTGGTCTGTTCCCTCAGCTTTTGCATTCAGCCGGTTTGACTGATTTAATGTCTCTGATTTACCGGTATAATTTAGCTTGTCTGAGGGGAAGGAAGATTGATGTTGGCTGAAATAAAATTCTGAGATGCCTATGGAGTTTTATTGCCCTAGATTTTTGGATTGCTATGTATTCACAAAAGTGGGCAGAACTCTGACTTTAGATTTTTCAGGAATGCCTCCATTATGTCAGAGCTGCTAATTCTTTGAGTCAAGTCATTGTGGTTAGCCAATCTTGTTTTCTGTCTCTGTGGTAAGATTTTACATCCAGAAGGCTAACCTCAGTGCTCCCCCACGAAAGCAGGCAGGGATGACAAAGCATTTCCTTCTTTGACCTCCGTAGTTGAGTTTTGTAGAAAGATGAAATCTATCAAATCAGACCAAACGCCAAATCACCTGCATGAAAATGAACGGGTCAAACCCTGTTCCTGTAGCAGTGTGTGGAACAAAAATATACTGAAACATGTTTTTAAAAGTAATTTCTCTTCTAAAGTTGGGCTTTTTTTCCAAATTCAGACTGAACTATGAAATTCTCTCATGCTTGTGAGTTACGTGTGGTTATGTATCACGTCAGAGCAAACTTGAGGTTATTAGGATTTTCAAATTGTGCATACTTGTCTTGAATTTTCTGAGTTTGTAATGTGTTTGGGGGGAATAATTGTAATATTCTTATTTCCTTATATACCTGCTGGGCTGGATCCCTTCTGCTGTGAGAGGCCATGCTACAGACCCTCAGCACCTCCTCTCAGTCCACAGAGGGGCTGTGTCTCTCCTTCCAATTAGCAACATAATCATCTATGAACTAAAGAACTCAGTCCCACCCAGATGGCTCTGGAGCTGGTTTCATGAGTGGAGGATCTATAATATCAGCATTATGTCATATAAAAACCTCTGGCTTGTGACCATGAAATTCACTTGTGCTCTCTGCCTGTACCCCTGGTGCTGCACAGAGCAGCTGAAGCCAACTGGCCATTTGGACCAGGCTTAGCTCCTACTTTAAATCCCAGGATTATCATGTTAGAGCAGGAGTATTCCCTGTGCTGGAGCTGCCTCCTAACTGGCCACTCTGCTGCCCTGGCACTTTCGGATCAGTGACAGATCAGACCCATGACAGCAGGTGGGTGACCAAGGAACCTGCCACTGACAACTCTGCATGTGGTTGGTGACTGCACAATTCCCCCAAACTGGAGCATTTCAAGCAATAAAAGCACGGTTTGGGAACTGCCTCTAATAGTGCAGGGACAGCTGACCACTTTGTCACTGCTGCCACTTTGGCATCGTAGAAGACTGACCTGAATTCTTGATCTGGCCAGTCTGTTGATCTATAATCATAGTGATCCGTTAATTACTTGGCTTAATTACAGCCAATTTATTATAATGAAAGGTTTAACTATACTTAGCTTTGTAAGTTTCCATGTTATTTTCCATTGAGGTAATTTTCAGGCATAAAAGATCCAGCACACAATGCCTTAAAACAACCCATTCCACAAAGATTGTGGGGCTTTACTGGCAAATTCTCCATACAATATTCTCTGCTCAGGCAGTAAATATCAGAGCCATGAGAAACATCCTGTATTCTTCACACACACACACATCACAGGGGACTGGAATCCCTCTCAATGCTGTTTTACCCATGCACTCGTGACCTGGACTTCCATAATTCCTCTTTGCTGTGATAGTAGCACCAGGTGTACCATCAGTACACCTACCTTTTCATGTAATCTCTGATAGAGAGATGCAGTTAGCAAATGGCATCAGGTATTAATGCAGAAGTGACCTTTTAATGTCATGCACAGATACACGAAGAAAGAACTGCCACTGAAAACTTCTGATTAAAGATAAAAGTAGACAGCCTGTAAAAACATTAAGATAAAAAGTAAATCCATTTGCCCTGAGTTTCCCCTGCTATCCCACCTCCTACTCTAAATTGATGTTGTCAGCACTCATGATTTTATCACAAGTCTTGTGATGTTTGATGTTTCACTTACACTCCAGCTACTACAGTTGTGTAATGAGGTTAGAAACTCAGCTTTCCTCTTTCTTTAATTTAAAGTAAGTTTCTAGTCCTAATGGTTAGAGTATAAAGCTTGCAAGTGTGACCCAGGTGCACCCTAACAGCTCAAAAACCAGAAAGCACAGTAAAAGAGCTCCACATTTATCATTTTACAGACAGGCTTGTGATTTTGAGGGTCAAACTGTAGTTCTTGAACATTTGGAGCTGGCAATAGCAGCTTGGAAAAAAAAGTGCTTGAACAAAGTCCCACACCGTGTTGCATTTTCCAGGGAGGCATAGCAGTCATTATACCACAGTGATAATTCCCTTTTCAGACATGCACATTTTCCTATTTAGTTTATGCAGCATCTCAGGGCTCAGCCCCAGCCTGGCTGGTCTGGAGGGGATTGTCCTGGTGTGTAACCATTTGCTTGATGTTGGAGGGCTTGAACTGCTCATTGTGCTGACACAGAGGAGAGGTTTTGCAGCACTCCTTAGTCCCCACAGACTGGCAGGTTTGTGCATAAAAACCTGTAAAACCAGGAATGTTCTGACTTCCAGTCTAGGAAGTTGATCTGCCTTTCCTAAAGCTCCATCAAGAAACCAGGAATACCCCACCCCTGCCAATGCAGCAACAAAGGGGCAGAGAACCAAACAAAGGCAAATATGGGAAGACAGTAACATTGAAAACAGCTGCTTTGACTTACAGTGCCCAAAATGTGCCAAGTGCAGGTTTTGATGTACAGACCAAAAATACTCAGCTGTTGGTTTTGGAAAAACCAAGCTCCCAACAGCAACAACTCAGATTTGAAGGAGGCACCATATTTAAATGGAGTTTCAAACTATCAAAGACTTCACAGTATATCACTAAAAATATGAATTTTACCAAGAACTGGGGGGGTTTCCAAAGCAATAAGTGGAGTCTGAGTGTGGTGTGGGCACATTGGTCAAAACTCCTCTGCAGTCACAGACTGGTGGTGCCAAAGGTCCCTCTGTGCTTGCCCTAAATGAGGGTGTCATCCATTCTGGAGGTGACAAAATTACAACTAACTATGACAAAATCTAATTGCAAAGAAAAGGTGAAAGTCCATGAGACTCAAATTCTACCTGAGTATACAGAATACCAAGGAAGGTTTTATGTTTCACAAATATAAAAGTATGACAAACTAAAATTGGAGAGTATTTTCAAAGAACTAAAGAAGCTCAATTGATCCTACACTGCCCCTGTTATTAATATTGCCCCTGAATTCAGCAATAATTTCCTTGTGGTAATTCCCATGAGACTGACACTTTGCTTCTAAACTGCTTCCCCTGTAGAAAGTTGAAGAAACCATTATTGACTCTTGATCCCTTTGCTGAGTGCTTCAGAGGGCACACGCATTTCTGTGCATCACAAACCACATTGTTTAGGCCTATGGACTTACATTTTTTACCTCTAAGTTAAAGTGCTGTGAAAAATCTCTCTCTCCCAAGAGATGTATTCTTCAGCATTAGGAACTTCTAAATAACTTGGAAAAGGATATACAAAACATGAGAAGGGTCTGCATCTTCCTTATATTAGTTTCTGTGAAGAGGAACTTTCTTTTTAATTTTTTCCAGCTTCTTTCTAGCTCTATTATCTGTAATCACTTTAAAACACACCCAAATCATCCCTGTTTGAAATGAACTGTCTCTTACACTCTCACCTATGCAGGCCTCTGGTGCTGGGGTAACAATGTCAGGTGTATTTTTGAAATCTAAAATGAGTAAAGTTTAAAAGACTTTCCCACCTGTATTGTCCCTGCTTCCATGGCAGTCTGTGGCAGGACTCCTGTTGCTGTGGCAGGACAATTTAATGCTGGTTGTTGTTTTTTAAATAACAGAAAGTGTGTAAGTTCCTTGTGGCACCTGTGTAGATAAAGCTGTGTTCAACCATTGATTTGACTTTGAAACTCCACTACATATGAATTAAAGTGCTGGTATTGCTGTCCTCTGAGTCTGTCTCCTTTTCTGCCTCACTAAGCATTAATTATTGTGGTCTCGACACTCTGTTCTGCCCTTTTTCTTCTCTTTCCTCCTCCCCATTCCCCCCCTGTCACTCCCTGTGGCTGGGGAGTCTTCCCAGTAAACAATCCTGTCCATCTCCCAATAAAGGGCCATCAGCCAACACATTCTGGGCCTAAATTCATCTCATAAATATTGGTACAGGCTTAAACAAATGCAGTCCTTCAGTTAATGTACTATATTTCAATGGAATTACATGGGGAATTAATTTTCCTCTGTTTGTAGTCTGAAAAACAATGAAATAGGGAAATGCTTAGAATCCATGGCTTGACTTTCCCAACTGGATGAAGGATGGTTCTGCCCATTAATGAAGACAGTAGCAGACTCCTGATGGTCATGCCTTTTCTATACAAACACATAATATTTTAGGCTGTACTGATGCAAGGCCTGAAGGATCTCTGGGTGGCAGCTGCCCTGACATCAGCCTGCAGACCTGTCTGTAAGGTCAGGTATTTCAGTGCCTGTCTGTAATTCCTGCTGCAACACCTATTTTGGGATGTTTGTGTCTTTGGATCATAACAAGAGGTTTCATTTGTGCAGCACTTTACAAAGAGGTGCCAGCAGCAGCTCCAGGGGTCAGTGAAGTCCAGCAGAGTGTGAGCAGCTGGCCTGGCGCGTGCTGCCGTGTGTAGCACTTGTTCACTCCCTGTGCCTTGTGACTTGCTCTGTACCCGAGCAAAAAGCTGAATATCAGGATATTCCAGTACAACTGGATGGGAAGTCACACAAGTAAAGGACTCGTGATGAACTTTTCAGCTAAAACTTCATACCTTTTTTTTTTTTAATTTCATTTATTCATCTCCTGTCTTTTCTGCCTGCATATTATACACTGCTCTGTTTCTTTACCACCTTTTCCCCTGTTGCTCTGTGCCTTTTTCTTCCCAGATGAAACATCCCTCTTTTTTCCATTGACTGCCCTTTGTAGGTTCTCTCCATACAGCTCATAATTTCTCTCCCTCACCTCCCCCACTCATCCCAACATCTTGGGCAGGAGTGATTGAAGGCATGGAGTCTGAAAGAGCAAACCAGTCTCTAGAGAGAGAAACACTGCAGATCATTATCTTTCTCACTCTTAATGGAGAAACAGAAAATATGTGAAGTCAGCTGATACCATAATAAATGTGTAGATGAAAGTCCTTTTGCTGCAAAAAGATATCATAAATATAAGGTACCTACAAGTATTTGATCTGAGCAAAGTCTTCCTTGACTCTCAGTATTCCCATTCCAGGTCCATGTATAGCTGATATCTGTAGGAACACACTGGAAATCCAGATCTGTACATTAATTAAATGAGTGGGGTTTTAGCGTAGAAGGTGCAGGAAAACATTTTTTTATCTCTTCCAGTGTGGTCAGCACACAAATTCCAGTAGTTTCCATGGTTATTGATACCATGATAAAACTGATCTGCCCAAGAGCCTTTTGCTGGCTCTTCATGGATCAGTTAGGTCAGTTCTCACAGTGAAAAGTGTTTGAAATGTAGCTTTACCATTTCAAATCATTTTCTAACTGCTCTCTGAAAATAGAAGAAAAATAAGAATACAATAGTTGAGACCCCTTACAAAATCTTCCTAGAGGAGTCCAAGGATACTCACCATTGGTCTCAATGGAGCTTTCACACATCCTTGAAAGGAATTCATTAAGCTGGAAAAGCTGGCTAGAAACCAGTCTTCCTATAATGTCTTCCATAATTTGCTCCAAGGGACACATTTATAGTCACTCAGCCTTTTTTATTGATCTTGTGCAAGATGAAGGGCTGGGTCACAATTGCAAGACTTTAATGAATAGATGTTTGTTACATGCCACAACCCAAATAATTTTTCAAGCATCTCAGCACTGTGCAGTCTTTTCAGTCTGGACTTCCCCAAGGATATGGGATAGGATGATAGCTGCAGCCTCTGGAATCACAGGGAGATACTGACTGGTTTTGTTCCTTCTTCCACTCTGACCCACACTGACTGCACTGAGGTGCAGAGAGAAAACATCCAGCAACTGCAATTTCTACCCTTGATTTTGTTTCCCGAAGATTTGAAGATTTCAGTTATTTCTTTTTATTCATACTAACTTCTCTGCAGGCTTATATGGAAACAGATTACAATAGAAAGGCTCCTCCAATTCATAAAATTTCACTGAAATTTTTAATATCTGTCAGTCATGGCCAGATCTCAGGATAACATTCTGCTTTTCAAAGAGTCCTGAGATCTTCTTCATGACCTCTGTTTAATTTTATGAGAATTGCCTGTCATTTTCATTCCACCAAATGCTGCCATTTTTGGGTGTGAAGCTCATCAGAGTTTTAGAATAGGGTGACCTTTGGTTACCAAATACAAATTTAGTCAGAAACTTCTAATCTGAAGGAAGCCCAAATTAACAACTAGCTCCCTTCCTAATTCTCCCTATCTTTCTGATAAGAAAACTGGGCACATGGACACTGCACTTCTTTTCTGGACATTTTCCACCTGGCCACAAGCACTGGAAGTCATGTCTTAGCATGGTAAACCAAGTAGGCGTTGCACAAAGAAACACTGAATGCATTTGTATATTGCACCAGAACCAGCCTTGAGTCACCATATTGATATACAAAGGATCAGATAGTAAACTTTTTATTAGCAGCCAGGAATTTCTTTTGAAAATTATTCTTTTTTTGACATGCCTACATATGGGCTGAAGGATGCTGGTACTGTTCTCCCTCTATCAAAATAGGATATAAAGTGTGACTGTGTTCTAGAAAAGTGTTACCTTTTTTAACAGATTTATAATTTTTTCATGTCAGACCACCACAGAGCTTTCAAGCGATAGCTGCTGGCCAAAACTACATTAGGAAAGTGCACGTTATGCTCCATTTCCCTCAAGGAAGGGGAGGTAAACACAGGCAATCTGGACTGGGAGGGCCAGAGCAGAGGTAAGGATGCAGCCAGCTCCCCTGGCTCTTCCTGCGCTCTTCCTGGGGCTGCTGCTGGATTGATCCGGGGCAGCTTCAAAGAAAGATAACAGAACCTTTCTTGGAATTAAAAATCCCTTGCTTTCATGCCTGTATCCGTATTTAAGAAAAAAGTTGTGTTACTGGAGAGGTACTGAGAGCTGTGCCTCAGCTTTCCAGGGCAGCTGTTGGGCTCCGTGCAGACAGACAGAGGCTTCTTCTGCCCCGGCCTCTCAGCAGGAGCGCTGGCTCGGGCACTGAGCCCCGCTCACGGCCCTGCTCACACAGCCCCGCTCACAGCCCCGCTCTCAGCCCCGCTCACACAGCCCCGCTCACACAGCCCCGCTCACACAGCCCCGCTCACAG
>VWZW01001851.1:476239-509597 GCA_013397115.1 Edolisoma coerulescens | reverse complement strand
CGGCCCTGCTCACGGCCTCACTCACGGCCCCGCTCACGGCCCCGCTCTCGGCCCCGCTCTCGGCCCCGCTCACCCGGCCCCGCTCACACAGCCCCACTCACACAGCCCCGCTCACCCGGCCCCGCGGGCCCTGCACAGGGCCTGGCACGAGGCCGCTTGGCTCGGAGCAGGGCCAGGGTGAGCCCACATCTGTCCGCACCTGTCTGTGCTGACGGAGTTAAAAACGGGGGTGGAAAAAGAAACAGGAGCAAACCTAAAGGGGCACCTCGGAATCCCCCTTGCGCTGGCAGCCGGAGTGCTCCGAGCCGGGGGGTGCTGGGGCCCAGCCACGCGCGGCCGGAGCTGCCGGGCCGGATCCTGCCTCTGGAAGAGAGACAGGGAGCGGCTCCGGAGCCTGCTGCTTCCACACTGCCCGCAGGAACCCAGCAGGAACAACGGCTCTTGCAGAGTTTCTGCAGGCAGCCCATACACCTATTTCTTCCCAAAATGTCAATACGAAAGTAACAATACAAAATACCAAAGGAGGGATATTGTATTCTGCTGGATCCCAGCTACTCTGAGAAATGGGAAACACAGTGGGATTTTTGCATCCTGAAAGGGAGATGGAGACAATATTTGTGTGTGGGGGGGAGAAACAACATTTGTGGTGAATTAGCACTGCTGACAGACATACCTGGTGCACAGGGCTGGTGGAGGCTGTTTTTTCCCTCTGCAGGGGAAAGCAGTGCACTGTAAAGCTCAGTGGCATTTTGAAATACTTGTGAAATCTGTGCAGAACAACCTGAAACTGTTGTTAACCAGTTAGTCACAGTGCTGCTAATTGCAAGTCACCTTAGACCAGGGAAGCTGGGTGAAGGAACTGAGCTCAGGAAAAACGACCACCTACTTTAGGCCCCCATTAGTCATCGCTGAAATTGGGAGACTTGGCTCCAGCAGGATGAGCCAGGTCACCTTGGTTAAGATATTTGGGCTTCATGTGCAGGGAGTGAGTCAAAAGCAAGTCTGCTTTGCTAGGGGAAGGAGGTGTTGGGGGGATGTAGGCAGTGCTAAATGCGGTGTTTGCCTTCACTCCCCTCCCTTCCCCTCCCTGAAGGCCCAGTCCTCACCTCAGGACTGCCCTGAATCCCTTTGGGATCTTGGCCCTGGAGGAACTTCTGTCGGGCGCTGAACTGACCTGGGCCCACTCTTTATTAAGAAAGAGCCAGTGGCACTGGGCTGAGCAGAGCCTGCAGTGCCCTTTCCCTGCTTCCTGTGGGGTGTCCAGACTGCTGTGAAAAAGATGGGAAGAGATTTCACCTCATCACTGTGTTTCTGTTAGCATTTGTCAGTGTTTTCTGAGAGTGCCCTTCCAGTGATCTTTCAAGGTCTTTGTAGGATCTGGCCTAAATCTGGGTTGCAGGAGGATTTAGGTGGGAGACTGACCAGGGTCCCTCAGGGATCAGGCAATGATGGTGGTTAGGCAGTGCTTTCTTTGGCACTTCTGGAAATAAGGTGTCTAAATTCTGTTCAAATCCCGAGGTGAAGGAACAGAGATAAACTCTGACTATCCTTCTAAAAAAGCACTCAGTACATAAATTGCTCCTCCTGCCCACAGACAGCCACATTGTTTGGGTCGGTGGCAGAAGGAAGCAGGGTCAGGTGTTTCTTTTGTGCTCAGTGAAATGATATCTGTGAGCACAAGGAGCTGGAAGGGATATCTGAGGTCACCGAGTTCAGCCCTTCACTACTGCAGACAAACATGATGTAATCCCTTTCATTACATGGGCAAACTTCCATTCTAAAAGTAGTTTTGCTTGTTTTCCTTTTTTTTCTCCCCTTGCTTTGCTCTTCTGTCCTCCTGCAGTCAAGTTATGCCCAGCCTTTTACTTTTTGAGCTTGTGTTTATTCCTAGCTAGTTTTCCTATTACACTCTTATATCTAGCCCTTGTCTCCACATTTTTAGTATTTCTGGTGAGTGGAAATGGAAGATGATGAAATCCCCAAGACAAGAGTTCAGTATCTCTCTTTGTGCTTATTAACTACTCAGCCCACTAGTGCTTGATTAGACAATTTTGAGATACAAGCAAATGATAATTACATTGGTCACAATACATTTAACTGAACATCTGAAGTATCCATTAAAAGGAAAACCCTTCTAGAACAAGAACTTTTATTTTATTAAACGATTTAGAATTTAGCCATATGGCTCTTGAAGATACTTATGGCTGAATTATAAAGTAGTTTATTTCACTTAGTGTCACTTTACATTTTACCAGTTGGAAGATCTGCAAAGTGTTCCACAAGGCAGAGATAAGTCCCCTGGAACCTTCCAATTCCATCTGAAAAACCTGGGTTCCTTTGCTCTCCCTTTGTCTTAGCACATTCCAGCTACCAGCAATGTCCCAGTCAGCCAGAGCTCCCACCAGCAATCTGGCATCTCTTTGCTCTTCATCTCTGTCACATCGGACTTGGGAGATGGTTTGAAGCCAGTTTTGTAATGGAGGTAGAACAGAAAAGCAAAGGCCTGGGAGCAAAATGATGAGGGTAGAAAAATGTTCTCTAAGTATGTGCAGGTGACTGTGGTTAAAAGGAAGTGTGAACATTTGCTGGCTTGCCTAGCACAACAGAACATTGCAAGCCACCTTCCCCTGTGATACACTGGAGGCAATTTTATTTTGAATTTCTTTCCAAGTAAAATTTTAAACTTGTTTTCTAATCAATTTAACACATTGGTCCCTGGGACATTCTGCTCAATGCCTGCAGGGCTGCTTCTTCTTCCCATCCACACTCAAAGCTTGGCTCTCCCCATCAGCCACAAAATAAAAGAACTTTGATGGGTCTAATCAGCACTCTATACATTGATTCCCAATAACACAGGACCAGTTGGAATTTGTATCCATGCACTATCAGCATGTACTGCTTCACAGTCACATGAAGCCAATTTGAATTTATATACACGCATCATCAGCACGGCATGTATTGGCTCACAAATACAGAACCAATTTGCAAACACATACATAACCCCAAGTGGCACATGGCCATTTGGATGTCTCAACTCCATTTGGATGTCTCAACTCGTAGTTTTTACAGAGTGGTCTCCTCTTTAGCCCAGTTCCTTGAGTGGTTACACAGGTACACACAGACCTGGGTGCACTGACTGCCTCTGTAAGACCTTTTTCCCTCTCTGAGGTTTGGCTGCCAGTGCTGCAGGCCAGCTCAGATGTGCTGTGGCTGCAACCTGGGAGCAGGCTGCTGGGAAAAGAGTGTGTGGGAGGAGATGGGAGAAGTCCCACTGGCAGCTGACCCCTTCTCTCGGGAACTGCTCGTGCTCCGGTTCCTACCCCAGGTCCATGCCCAAGTGATGCTGCAGCTACATCTGAGCCTGGCCATGTCCCTCACTGACCCTCATCTTGCTGGATCTTGGAGCAGCCTCCTCCCACATCCATGGTGCTCCCTGACCCCGTGCACAGGGTGGTTCATGTGCCTGAAGCCCAGAGAAGTGCTCCCTTGCCTGTTTTGGGGCAGGGAAGGCACAGGCACACCTCCCTCGCATTCAGGATGAGCAGTACTGGGCCCTGTTCCTGAGCAGGCACCTGAGTGCTGTGGTCATGTATCTTTCTATAAATAATTACTTCACTTCAGCACTCGCAGCCTCTTTTCATCACCTCAGACCGATGACTGTTTTGGGATGGAAGGCTTTTTTCCTCTCTAGCTGGACCAAGGCCATTCAATGGAGTGAGCAGCAGGAGGTACTGAAAGAGAGATACTGTTAGCACTGTTTCCACATGCCCAAAGACTGATCTTTATGCAGCTGAGACTACAAGGGATATCCCTTAAAATAAAGGCCAGCTTATTACCCATCTTCTCCAACTCCTGTGGAACTAAATATCCTGAAGTTGAGAGAAGCTGCTGCACAAAGCGTCTTTATAGCTCTCAGTGTGCCTTCTTTGCTGGCTCCAGCTGCCCCTACACTCTGTTTTTCCTCAGTCTTTTCTTCAATATTTTTTCCAGTTGACTTAGTTATTACAGTACATGGACCAGACTGAGGAAAATACACTGAAGGTTGGAGCTGGCAGAGCAGGGAGAGCTGCGAGGGAAGTGTTTTTGCCATCCCATGACATCATCTGTGCGTTAATTGGTCGCGTTCCCGCGGATGGGAGGCACTGGCCGGTGGCCTTGGGCTCACTTCCGTGATACAGAACAGAGACAGTGCCTGTCTCCTGCCAGCCTCTTTCATTGCCAGCCTTCTGGCAAAGCTTAGGACATTTATAAAAACAGTACACTACTTTATTTAGCCTGTAGTGAGAAAAAGTCACTTCACAGCTCCAGTTTAGGCACAAGGCACTAACAAGCAGATTAAAAAAATATCCCTTTACATAAAAACATTTCAAATGAATACATGAAAGTCGATTTGTATTCCAGATGACCTCGCAAACCAGGAGATTGAGCTGTGCTTTTTATCTCCGGAGAAATGGGTTCAAATCCTGATTAGCCCATAGAGGAAATTCCATTTAATGGTGCAATTTTGGTGGGCTGAAAAGCTGTTCCCTGCCTAGAACCACCATCTATTATGGTGTGATTGGCAGTCTGTGTTCAAGACAGAACAAGAACTTCACCTCATCTCTACTCCTATTGCTTCAGCCTGCCATGAGCTTGCAGTACCCAACCCTCAGCTCCCACAGAGCCTGAGAAAAGAGGGGATTTGTGGCATGAACAGAGTCCCCACAGCTGTGCCCGGGCAGGGCAGAGCCTGCCTGCGGCTACTGGGGGCCGTGGTGGGAGAGGTAGCACAGGGGAGCCTGAGAAAACCAGGAAGCTGTTGGAGGAAGTTTCAATGGAAGGAGATGGAAAGTAGGCAAGAAGAGGAAAAAAAGGAATGAGGATGGACAGGGAAAGGATGCATGGGTAAGCAAAGGGTGGGATGAAGGTATGCCCAGAGCTGAAGGCAATAAAGCAGAATGGGTGTAACTCCATCTAAACAGCAGAAGGAAAAGTCAGCTGTGGGAGGGAGTCCCACAGGGTCATGATGTCACCAAATGTTCTCACTGTGGCTGGTGGTCCTGGTACAGAAATGCCCTTAGACCTCACAGGATTGTTTTCCCAAGTCTTCATTCCTCAGAGCACAACACTGTTCTGCCGGGGAGCAGAAAATCTGCAAGACAGATCAGCAGCCAGCTCAGGCCTCCATCATATCTTTGCAGAAGCCACAGATTATGAAAAGAAAGGCCCATGTCCAGTCTAATCAGTGCAGTGTTTCCACGTGGTCTGGATGTATTTCTCCTGGCAGTGGGAAAAGCCCAGATAGGGTCCTGCCAGGTGTTCTCTGGAGGCAGAGCAAGTGGAGGAAAGCAACAGGAATTTTCACTGTGACACTGGTGAGCTTTATGACCCTGTTCAGTGAGGGGCTGTGAGCAGACACAAAACTTCTGTCACTGTGAGGTGGTGCAGGAGTGGATGAGGACCTGTAGGTGATGGCTATGAAGGTATTGCTGCCACACCAGGACAGCTTTTCAGCCAGACCTCACTGCTCTCCTCTCTGTCCTTTTCCTAACCACCTTGGGTGTGAGAACAAGGGATGTGCTTACAAGAGACCTGTTTGGGGTGGTCTTAGGACAACAAAATCTGAGTTTAGAAGGGGATTGATAATGAGGAAAAATGTTACAAAGTCAGCCTGATGATGAAGTGCGAGCTACAGCACTCTGGGAGGAGAAATACAAACAGAGGATTTCCCAGCTGGGCAGCTGCATCAGGAGGGACTGAGGGTACAGAGGGTACAAAAGGCTGAGGGTAAGGACAGTATCAGGTTTCCTTTCCTGGCTGCAGTTCCTCCAGCTGTGAAAACCACTGTCCATTACCCTGCTGCTCATCATCTCCTCCCACCTCAGGTTTCAGCTTTTTCACACCTGTTTATCCTCAGCCTCACCTGGGCCTATTGAAAGGGTGATCAGGAAAGCCCTGTTGTTTGAATTATTGCCTCTAACCTGGACCGTTCACCCAGATTGTGTTGGGAGCGATCCCCCGGCAGTTACGCCGCTGACCTGGGAGGGGGAGAGCCTGCAGCTGAGGGGTGGTGATAAGCAGCTGGAGTGGGTGAAAAGAAATAAACTTTTCACCCAGCTCAGCTGCAGGCAGAACAGGATGTGTGACTGCAACCTAAGACATAGGAGATAATTATTCTACTCCACTTGGCACCGGTGAGGCCTCAGCTGGAATAGAGTGTCCAGTTTTGGGTACTGCGCTGTAAAGAAAAATGTAGACAAACTGGAGAGATTCCAGGAGAGAGACATTAGAAATATCAGAGGCATAGAAGGAACAACCTAGGAGGAAATGTTGAAAGGATTGTTTGTTTAGTCTGGGAACAGCAGAGTCTAAAGAAGAGCTGTGATAAAAATCTTGCAATATGTTAAAGTTTATTGTAAGGAGGATGGTGATAAATCTTTCCCCATGCTCGCCAGGGGACATGGAAAGAAGGAACCAGCTTTATTTGCAGCTAATAAAATTTAGGTTTGACATTAGGAAAAACTTTCTCGATAAGAGGGTGATGCAGTAAAGCCAAGCAAGGAGTGCATGGGTCTTGTTAAAATTCACAAGGGTGTTTTATTTTAATAATGAGCATCGAAAGAATAAAGATGTTTCTTGTTTAAATAACTCTTCTGGGCTAATGCCTCAGACTGGGTTTCCACACATCGAGAGTCCAACCATGTGGGTGCACTTGCAATGAACAGCTCTTGGCCTGCAAGCTCCAGGGCAGACACTCTCCTTCATGAGCAGTGTGTACAAACCCCAGCAGCTTGTGACTGATCTCCTTTTCTACATATTCCTGCAATTCAAATAAGCCGTCATGGAATATGAGGATCTGTATAAAATTTTAAAATGCAGGAATAACCTTATGATTCCATTTCTGGCCCCACTGTATTTTTTCCTTGCAGGTTCATATGCTACATCTCTAATCCCTTGTCTGTAGATTTGGTGTATGTGCAGAGATATATCCCCGATTGCTGTTAATCCTTTGAGTGTTTTTACATTATACAGCATATGTCCAGGGAAAGTTCTGTTGTGTGCTTTAATGATACTCCCTGATCCTCCAGCAACACTCCTGGAAACAGAAAATCACACCATCCTGTTTCCATCCCAGGGAGCTCTCAGGCTGTTAATTGGGTTTTCTTCCACATCATAGAAGCAAAGAACTTCTGAATATTTTCAAAAGTTTAGTCTGATGTGTTTGCAAACCTAGAAAAGAAATGGAAGTTTGCTCTAGAGGCCAGATATGGAGGAAGGAAGTCAGTACACAAAGGCCCCACGATGGATCTTTGGACTTGCCTATGACCTTGCAGGGGTCAAAATCTATGGCTGGAGCTGGCCAAAGTGTTTTCTTGAGGCTTATGATAGAATGTGTGGTTTTGTGAGGAAGTAATCTCTACCAGAGAATAAATATATTTCCTCCTTTGAGGGTGGTGAGGCACTGGAACAGGTTGCCCAAAGAAGTTGTTGATGCCCCATTCCTGGAACTGTTCATGGCCAGGCTGGATGGAGCTTGGAGCACCTGGAAGGTGTCCCTGGCAGGGGAGTTGGAATGAGGTGATCTTTCAGGACCCTCCCAATCCAAGCCTTTCTATGATTCTATGATTCTAATATTAATTGGTTTGGATTTTAAGTGTAACTTCAGGAATGAGTGCTTTTGATTTTCTTCTGCAGGGTTTTACTTTAGTTGCAAAATCTGTCAGACGTGTTTTACTTTAAATTCCCAGTATATGTGCTTAACCTTCATTGCACCTTGAGGTAATTTATCTGTAAATGAACACTAATCAAGAAACCTGAAGTCATGTGGCATGCTTCTAATATTTTGAAGATAAGTAATATTAAGCCTAAATCATATTTAAAGAGGATAATAATTGAAGTAGTAGAGCAGGACAAATCAGTAAAACAGAACAGCCAGTCAAACTGGGTTATAGTTGCTTTGCTTTCTACAAAAGCAGAAAGCACCCATGGGGTATTAATTACCATATTAATTAATATTTTTTACAGTCCTTTGCAGACTATAGGTGTCTATGGCATCTGTTGTGTGGAACCAAGAAATGGTCAGTCTTGTCTATTAAAATAAACTGAGAAGAGAAGCCATATGTCAGGAACCTCCTCTGCTGGGGGCTTGCTGGGTCACAGGAGAACTCCTGGAGATGGTTTGAGCCTGCAGCTCCACAGTGAGCCTTCCAGCCACTAACTCTTGGCACTTCCACAGGGGATTAGGATAACTGTGTGCTCCCAGGTCTTCCTGCTACCGCTGCGGCAACATGAAAGGTTTACTGGGATAGAAAGAGAAGGCAGGAAAGGGTTGGAGGGAGGAGAGGGAGGACTCATCATCCTTGAGGTAGATATTGAACAGCTGGACTTCAAAGACTGCGTTAGTCACCCCGGGCTCCACGTTCAGTCAGTGGAGAGGAAAAGGAACTCAAGAAAGATATTTGTCTCAGGACAGGAAATGCCTGTTTCCCTGCTGCCTATAGGAGGCATGTAGGTACCTGGATACTGGTGAAGTTAGCTGAGGTGACCTTGCATGTCCTATTGATTATGGCAGTCTCCTGGGAGGAGAGATCCTGAGCTCTGGCCTCTGCTTCAGGGACTTCTGACGGAGTTTGTGCAGATTACAGGTCCCACGGACACAAGCACTAGTGAATGCAGAGTGTCCCTTCTTCCTCCAGCCTAGGAGAGTGCATTATCCCAGAGGGTGAGTGCATAATCCCAAGGACTGAGTGCATTATCCCAGGGGCTGAGGTACTGTTGAGGAAAGTGGGAGATGCATGTTTGAATGTCCTTTTACAGGAGAAGGAACTCATCCATGTGCTTCTTCCTGGAGAGTGCTTTGACCATTAAGCAACTGAAAGTGGGAACCACCTCCTGTACAGCCCCTGCTCTGCGAGGCAGCAGAGGCTGCCGTTACCTTCTGGGAGGAGGAAGACCTGCCACGAGGTCTTGCCATGACCCAGCAGCCTGGACAGACTGGTCGCTTCAGGGGGTTTAGGCTGAAGAGCAATTTCAGAGCGCCAATGGACTTGGAAGTGAGCTGGGTGCTGAACTTTCAGGCTTGTCAGGCCTGAGGCTCTACCCAGGGAGGAGCACGAGATGTCACAGTTAAAAAGATTGGCTCTTCACTGTTCACACCTGACAGCTGGGCACAGCAAACCTGACATCTCTCACAAGGGCATCAAACCCTGCTCCCGTTGGCTTCCCCTGGGTTTCTGGAAGCCCTTGGATGATCCATGGTGGATCACAGGGATGGGGCACCAGCTGAAGGGCTCTGGGTGACAGCTGCTCCAGGGCACTGCTGTTTTTCCCAAGCCTTGCAGCACACCCCAGTAAAAGCCTTGCAGGCAGAAGGCTGTGCTGCAGACCAGTGGGAGGGAGAGCAGGAGGAGGAACGACACAACACATTACAGCCAGGGAAGAGAAAAGGATTCTGCATCAGGGATTATGTAACTTTTGATATGTCCTACATATCACGATCCAGTACCAGGGAGCTCACGCCGTGCCCTGCCACGTTAGCAGGGCTCATGTTAGACAGTCACTGTTAAATGACATTCCTGTCCTGTCAGAGCTTCTCCAATTTCATGTCTACCACGTCCTTCTGGGGCAGCTCCTCAGATCCCGCGTGCTGCGTGGCACCGGGCTGGAGCTGCACATTGCATGTGCCCATGCCTGGGCAGTGCCAGGGGAAGCTGCTCTTATCTCCTACTTCAGCTCCCTGCAGAAGGAGGGAGGCTTACAGACGAGCCCCTCGCCCCACTGCAGGCCAGCACCCATCAGGATGTGGTTTGCATTAACTGCACCTCAGGAGTAGGAATCCTCATTTGGGAAGTAAAATCCTTTGGCACCGCTACCAGACCAAACCCATCCCTGCTGGCTTTATGGCCCCTGATGGCTTTTCCACATTTCACACGGGACTGAGCCCTCAAATGCATTTTACAAATTTGACCAACTCCCTCCAGTGTCTGCTGGGGTTTGTTTTCCCACTGATATTTTGCTTATTCCAAATGAACTCCACACCTTGATTTTTTTTTCTCATTATTTTTTTTCTGTCAGCAGAGAAATGAGCAAGTGAAAGTGCATCACATGTACAGTCTGGGAAGAGCAGAGAGGCAGCCAGGCAGCCATTGCAGGGGTTTGGCACCTTGCTCAGGAATGAGCACATGCAGGTAGAATGTTATTCCACTGCTCCTGCTGAGCGCTCGGCAGTTCAGTCTCTGCTGAATCCCAAAGTCGAGCAAAAAGCAGCTGGTTAAGGTGGAATTTGAAAATCAGTCATAAGATAAACAGGTTGCAACATTAAGCACTCTCCCAGGGAAAAGCAGTGTGCAGCATATGTTCTTACTTTGGAAGATATTTAAAAAAAAAAAAAAAACAACAACTTTAATGGACTCTTCACTGGCTTATGGTAGTGGAGCTGTTAATTAATTAAATAACTATATGTGAATGGCATCCATTGGGAAAGAGCCTCACAGCTTCCAGATGCCAGTTATTGGCCCCATTACGGGCCTAAAACTATTACAGTAAATCATTACATGTTCCAAGATGAACTGGCACACGATTGCTGTGAGGAAGGATGGAGCTATTCTCACTTGTGCCATTTTGTGCCAGTTTTTATCTAGTGAGATTAATTAGTACTTTTAGAAGAGCAAGTCAGAGCTATAAAATATTAAAGGATATTCCATCAATGGAGTGGAGACCTGCTTAAGCAGGGCTTTTAAAACTTTTGGATGTTCACGGGTAGATAGGAGTTGGAAGAGATAATGAAAAACATCTGATTTAGATTTTTTTTTTAAGAAAGGTCAGATTTATGGCTAGTGGGACTGCATGAAGCCTCCTTTATGTGCTATGGGAATAGTCAGAGGAGGACATTAAAGTTTATCACTGAAGTTCAGGTGCCAGGTAAGCAAACAGTTTCTCAGGCCAAAACCAATCATTTAAGGCAGTTATTCCAAAAAGAAAATAAACCAGAAAGTATTAAATAACCTTTTAGCCTGGATCCCCTGCTGGGAGGGGAACATTTTCTGACATTGGATGGCAGCCTAGAATCCATGATCTGGCCTAGAAATGGCTTTTTTTTCCTCCTTTTTAATTAATAAGCTATAAATTTTCACCCCAAATGACCACTATGGACGTTTCTGTCTTTTTTAGGCTGTGAGAGGGAAAACCACTGAGTCACCTACATCATCGCTTGCCCAGACAGAGCATCCTTTGAAAATCCTCTTGTCTGCTCTGTCTGTTTTGAAGCCCAAAAGCTGAGTACTGAAGAGGCACTCCAGGGACTGTTTATACAGTTTACCCAATAATTAGTTCTTAGAGACATTAATTCATGGATAGACACTTCCTCTGAGAAATTATTCCGCAGCTGAAATTCCTCCCACAGCTGGACGAGGCAGGCTGAGCACACGGGGCTGGAGATTTTGCAGTCCATCAGCCAGAGCTGGGGAGGAGCAGTGCCGAGGGATCTGCTGCTGACACTGTCCTCTTGCTCCAAGCCCCGCTCTGAGCCGCGTGCGAAATCTCTCGCCTGAGCCTGAGTTCAAGCAGGGTTCAAGGGGGGCCAGAGGGACCAAGGGGGCTACAAGGAGCCACCTTTGCTGGTGCTGGTAACCAGCCCTCCCACGCAGCCCTGCCGGGGCAGACTGAGAGATGCCATCACTGATAGGCCTCTGCTGCTTAACACAACAACCTGTTTGTCCAGAAGGACAGACAGGATCTCCCCTGGCTCAGTGGGAAAGTGTCCCAGACTGCTCCGGAACAAAAAGCCGCCACACGCCCCCGGGACATGGACGAGGGGTGGCCATGGGGCTGTGGGTGAAATGCAGCTCAGCCACATCACATCCAGGTCAGCCTGGCTTGGAGGACAACATTCCTTCCCTACACCATGGTGTATAGGACACATGGTGTATAGACCACGTGTCCAATAGCTCTTCATCACGGGTAGAAAAATCAAGTGTTGATTGTTTGTGGGGGAGTCACAAGAGAATGGATATCTCAGGAAAACCAACCTCATCTTGCTGCTTCTCCTAAAGCAAAGGTAAGGCCACATTCACACAAATCCTGCAGGGAAGTGGGACTTACTGTATGAGAAAAGCATGAGTGAGGGTTTGCTGACTAACCCCTAGTTAAAGGAAACAAATTGATTTATTATATGAGCATGACAAATTGAGGGCACTGGTCTTGCAAGTCGGGCTGTGTGAGCAGCTCCCCATGTCCACGTGGCTCTGACACGGCCCAGTAAGGCTGACAGCTGGGAGTTGCAGTTGCCAAGCCGGGAATATTGCTGGCTCGATCGCAGAAGGTTGGAAAGTTTGTGGTTATACTTTTCTGACGTGCCTGAGATTTGGGTGGGAGCCATGGGAGCCACGGCTGCTTCGCTGAGGCACAAGGACAGGCAGCTGCTTTGTCAGCCTTCCCCAGTGTGTGTGCTGCTAAGAAAGCACGGCCTTTTCTGTTTTTAAATGAAAACAAATTGCTTTTAGGACCTTGGATCTGAAGAGGGGAGTGTCATCATGTGTCCAACACAAACAAAAAACCGAGCTGAGCCAAGACCAGCCCAGTGCTTGTCTCCCATTCTCTGGCTGTAAACACAAGACACTCCTCTTGGCTTGTGTGAGAGTGGGAGGTAATGCAATCACAAAGCAAAAAATGTTTCTACTTGATAGTTTAACATCATGTAAGCAGGAGTTGTGCTTTTCTACTGAGCACACTTTTCTACTCTATGGAGTCTTTGACTGGCCTGTCCTTGTAGTAGAGGAAAATAAACTGAGATAGAAAAAATGCAGCTACTTTTTTTTCTGCAACGCAGATTATTACACTTTGTTGGATTTTTTCCTGAGCGCAACATATATACCAAAAATACCAGTGTGGTCCTGTGCCATCAACACCATGACTGATGTGTTTGGTGGGAAAGGGCTCCAAGTCACTGGGGCATGTAGAGTACAGGGGGATGGGGACAGAAGATGTTTAGATCGTGGATTTTGGTCCAGAACAAGGTGGAAGTGAGTGCCAGACATCACAGGCTGGGAACAGGACTGTGCTGTGAGCCTGTGGATACCTCTACAGGCTTTGGAATCACAACATGAGACAACAGCCACTGTCAGCATGGCCTGATATCCTTCCCCAGCCACCACCACCTGGCTCCACCTGTACATGTGCTTTCCTAAACCACGGTAGTTTTTTCATGCCCCATGTTCTGAGTAATTTGGGAGAGAAGTAGGAAAAAGGAAGAGAGCCATATATAATGATCGTAGAGTTAATGGTGGATTTCAAGTTCCTAGGTGGAGGAATAATGGATTAGTGTTGGGAGTCTGGCTCAGTTATGTATGTTCTGGCAGACACAGCTGGAGGAAACCTTGAGGTGTAGATGAAAAGTCCATTTTCACTTTGTAAAGATGTATGCACGCCCTTAACTTTAAAGGTATAAATTTTCCCGTTGACTTCCCTGGAACTGTTCATGCATTAAACATATGCATGAGCCTTTCTAGAAATAGGGAATATAAATGAGGCTACCAAAATAGTTAACCAGAAATACTTTCTGTACAATGGAATAGAAAAACTTACAAGAGGTGTGCACATAGGAGCTCTTAGGAACAGATAAATGTAGGCCACACTGTTAAAGGACAGGGCATTGTTGCTTGTGTACAAGAGGGTGTTTCCAGCTACCTATAGAGCAGACTGGAGTGCAGTTTGCATTCGTTACGTTAATTAAGCAATTTACTGGAATTTAGCATGTGGCAGATTGGCAGGAGGCAAGTTTAACTTGGGTTGCGTGGCTGAGATCCTTTCATTGCGTTGACAACCTCGAGTCCTGCCAACAGAGCAGCACACTCAGTGCATTTCTGCTGGTGGCTTCTGTGCTAAGTCCAACTTAAACAATTCCACTGGGGCCTGACAAAGGGAATGGATAAGAATGAACAGGATCTACATTACTTGAGCAGTCTGTTGTGGGCAAGATAACCTGAGTCTGTTCATAAGTAATGAATTTTCATTCAAGGAGTAGCTTCCCTGGGCTAGCAAGAATTCTGTTAGCTATTAGCCTGCAATTATTTTTTTAATATTCACATGGGAAATGTTTCTATTTTTATTGTCTGTATTTGTTTCTTCACATTGTTTTTCTTGATAGGTTTATTGCCTAGGTTATGCTGTAGTCATTAGCATTTAAATCTATGGGTTGTCTGGAGTTACCATGGCTTGTTTGGGAATGTCAGCTACACAAACTTCCAGCAAATAAGCAATATTGAGACTTGAACTTGTGGTTGGAGAACAACATGAACTCAGCCTACAGCACTATCAAAACCACTTGTTTGGCAAAGCTGCCCTATACTCAAGCCTTTTAGACCTGTGTTTGTTAAACCACCTTAAAACAGACCTTTAAGTTTTGCTGTTTCATGGCAGAAGCCTGGGCAAGTCACATCCTCAACCATCTTCTATGTTTCCTTTGATGAATTAAAAATAAGTACTTGAACAAGACCATCAACTAAAAGTCTGCAAAAAAGCAATTCCTTATTCAGGAGTACTTAAGGCTTTTATACAGTTTCACAGGATTGGGGGAATTTGGGTCTTTGTAGCAAGACTACACTCTGACCTCTTTTCTTCTGTATTCAAAACCTAATGTCACCCTGCCCAGGATTATCCGGATCTGCTTTTGAGTATCAAGACCAATGAACTGGTGAGAAGGAAAGCTGTGGGGAAACAAGGCAAATCCAAAATGAGATGAGGCTCTAGTCTCTACTCCAGTTTCCACTCGTATTTATTCTGGTTTCCAGCAGGCTTCTTTTGGCAAAGACAGATTTACTGCTTGAGCTTTGGCACAGTGTTTCAGACAGGGAGGAGATCTGGGACAGGAGACCACAATGTAAGAAAATGTACCTCCCATTCAGTTTTCACTAAACAAAAGGATTTCTCCATTGCCTCTGAATGTCCTCTTACGTGTCATGATGGCTTTGCAAGATGAAATGCCTTCTGTTCTGTGTGTTGCTGTTGTTCACAAGAATTCTGGAGGCAGCTAAATACCTGTTTTTGTCTGTGTATGAATTAACATTTTAGTTTTAGTACATCCTACCCCATAATTATACTGAATTGGTTTTGGAGAGTCTGAAAGCCTACCTGCTTCCCAAATATAATGGTTTTGGCTTCAAATAAATGACAGGATGACAGTGACACTGAAATCATCCAGAGCAGAGAGTAGCCAGGACCAATTCTACCTACTGGGAATTCAGCAGGTTTTGAACTTTTGCACTGATATTTGATGATTTCTTATCCTAACAGAAAACACTTTCGTTTGTGTCACCTTTATCTTCCTAGAAGCTAAACCTTGCTCTTGGAGAAAACAGGTTGTAGGATCAAAAGATCTAGAAAATCAGCCTTGTAATTCTGTATCTGCATTTTTATCATCTTCAGGCTCTAATTCAGCTGTGCTGTACATGTAAAAGTGCAAATTCAGAAGGAATAGTTCAAAGTTTGACTTTTGACTTTCAGATCCTGCAGAATTTTCTTCATATCCAATGAGTTCAATTAAACACCTGTCTGCAGCCCCGCCTGCTCTGTGTTCTGGCACTCCCTCCTACTTTTCCCATTGTCCGTGGTATCTTTGGTCAATCCATGAGTGGAACAACACTGCTGAGGGATGCGCAGCCCAAACTGGAGCATGGTTTTAGTTCAAGAAATAAACCCAGAAAATGTTCTTTTCTTGCCTTTGGGGTAGGATACCACACACACTCTGTCTTACCAGAAAAGGAAGTATTGGGAAATTTTGTTTCCTAGAAGAAGTATTACAAGCAGCAATAAAACCCAAACCAACACAAAAAGAAAAGCCTGTTTTGTAATCTTGACACTCTGTTATGCTGTTCTTTCTCATTAATATTTGGTTCATAGCCAACACTGCCATGAGGGTTGGGTAAAGTGTCACCCAGACTGCTGGATGCAAACTCTGTCCTTCAATCAGAGCGGGAAAACCACTTGAGCTTCTTTACAAAATAGAAGTGACTTCAACACAAAACACAGGCACAAGATCCCACCAGAGGAGAGCCATGAGCAGAGCTATGGAATTTGATCAGAATGAGAGAAAGGGTTTCCTTTCGTGGTGTCTGTACTCCGTGACAGTGGTTGGGAGTCAGTGGCACCACATGTGAGCACTGTGCTGCTCTAGAGAGGAGCAGAGCCAGCTCTCCCTGCACCAGGAGCAGGGCCCTGGGCCAGGAGCCGTGCTGGACCTCCCAGCAAGTGCCTCCAGGTGAGTCTCCTTCGGGCTGTGCTGTGGTGCTTGGTCACAGGGGTTAATTACTGACATCGGTGTGAGCTGATCTGCAACCTGCAAAGACCTGAGAATGTCAGAAATTCCCATTTCCACCATCGAGAAAGGTTGATTTGCTACTGTGGCGTGGTGAAAATCAGGCATATTAGGATTGCCCTTCTGAGTCCAGGGGGGTCTCACTGACTCCTCTGCCGTGGTGGGAGATGGAACCCTTCCTGAGCATCCAGCAGCCAGCAGTGGATCATGGACACCCTCTGGCAGGCACCAGGCAGCTGAGCCCTGCCTGCCTCCAGCTAGCACTGACGGCTCCTTGATTTAACCACACCTGCGGGAGCGAAGGAAAGAGCTCAGCCAGTTGTTAGGATACTTATGGAATCCCACAGGACATTTCCACAAAATTGACAACTGTGCTAGTAAGTACTTTTTTGTGTCTGCTTGAGGGACGGAAATGTCTAAGTTATTATCTGCAGCAGGGACTTCAGGCTTAATAGGCTCAGAGTGCTTGTGCAGGCCATACAATCAATGGGAAGGGGCATGTAGTGTCACCCTGCAAGATTTGTTGTGAACAGCATTGCAGAATAATCATATTTGGAATGCCTCCATGGATTTTAAAGATGGTGAGCCCTTACCTTTAACTACATGGGCTATTCAAATTCCTGGCTCCACTGGCTTCTGTAACTTCACTGCTGATGCAACTGCTCTAGAGCATTTGCTTAGGGGATTCATAAATTTTTTTAAAGCATCATTTTTTTCTGATGGGTGAAAATACAAGCACCTGTATAATTTCACAAAATGCGATTTTATTGTCAGAAAAGTGCCACTGATGCATATGGTAACTGAAATGCAAGCAGTGGCAGTAGTATCACTGCAGAGCCACTAAGAAAAGGCATTAAAATAAAGGATGACGGAAAGTTTGGCCATGACCTTGTAAGTGAATGCTCCTCATCACGGGCAAGACTGCTCGGCAGGAAGGGGACAGGGTGGCCTGCCACCAGCTTCCTGCTTCCCAGAAGGGATTGAACCGTGTCCCATCTCCAGCTGGAAGAAGCTGTGACAGGAGCTTCCAGTGGCAGTATGTGCTGTTCCACCAGGGCATTTTCACAGGAATGTGGAGGAGCAAAACAGCAGTTCCGGTGGCGTCTCCTCTCCAGCCAGGTTTTCCTCTTCATGGTGGCCACAGGCTGCTCCTGAAACCCCCTGACCTTTTTAGAGTATGCTCTTTCCAGCTAAGCCATTCTTTGCTACTATGGGCATTTTTCTGCAGGCTCTGGAGAGAAATGGAGCCCTTTGCCTGTTGACTTTTGATAACCAAATGGCTTTCCTGTTTCCCATGCTTTAGCAAAGCCTTGAGGAGTTTCCCAAACAGCCTCCCCTCTTCTCAACCCCCTCCCCTCTCACTCCCCTCCTCACAGAGATAGTGGGATGGAGACGGAACTGGCAGTGATGGAGTCTGAGATGTGCCTCAGAGGCAGCACTGCCCACCACAGCATGGTCTTCTCTATCAGCAGTGTGACAGTGTGCAGATACTCTTAAGTCAAAATTCCTATTCATCCTGTCACAGGAGATGTTGAGTCTGTTCCTTGACCTTTGCCAAGCCACCTATGAGGCCTTGACTTCCGTCTGCCACTGCAGGAACCTCACAGCCTTGCTTGGCCTCTTTTTGGAGCAATGGCCTAAAATCTTGTCCTTCTTATACTCAAACCCCAAGATTTCTTCTCTTTCCTATCTCCCCCACAGCTAGGAGGTCTTTAGCACAGGCCCAGCGAGATGTATGAGAAGGAAGCCTGGCAAAAGGTTTAAATTAGTGGTTGTGCCAGCTTCTGCAGAACGAGAGTGCCAAGTTCCAAACATGGCTGTTCACCAGCATTTGGCAAGGCAGTGACATCTTGTCACCGCTATACTGGAGCACTGAGGCCCACACAGGTACAACGACCAGCTGGCTGGGGCAGGATGCAAAGCAGGGTGGGAAAGCAGAGGGAAGAGTGCCAAACTTTTCCCAAAGGAAGTCACAGCCCTGTTTCTTCAAAATCATCTACTCTAATGTGACATTACTCCTGATTGCCAACAGAATCAATCCTCCACAGCTATTTACCAGTTACACTGACGTGTCACACGGGTTCAAGCTTCCCTATCTGGGTAGACCAGTCTGTGTTGGTAATAGAGTGCACACAAACTCTCAGCAAAGGAGAAAACTACTCACTTTCAGTGAAGCTTGGTCCTGCCACAGAAAGCTGCAAGAGTGCTTTGGAGCTAAGTGCTGACTGTTGGGAAGGTGCCTAGAGCTGGAGGGAAAAAAACCCCAGCATAAAATAGGAAGTCTGTTTTTACATTTAATTCCTCCTGGGTCCAGAGAAGCAGGGTTTTATATTTTCATTATAAATAAGCTATAAAGCATTTACACCGTGGAATCCATATTCCCAGGTGGGAACAACCCGCAGGTTATCTCTAGTCAACTTCCTCTTTGAAAGCATTACCACACTAGACACATCAGTGAACAGTTCATGGGCCCTTTTGTCGCATTCCACGTTATTCATAGCCCAGTGCCACTCTGCTGTCTTCTCTCATGCAGAGGGATGGCCAGACCTTTGATTTCAGAGACTGCTGCAGGGCATCAGTTCTCCATCCAGATCATGCACATGCATGTTGTACTGATGGTCCTTTCCCTGTATGAAAATTTTTTCCATTGCTGAAGTCTTCCAAGCCCTTCCAGTGTCTCCCCCTTTCTGAAACACACGAGTCCTGTGTTACTCTGTAGTCCTTGGACACATTGCACCTGTCTGCAGCTTTTAGACAGGTGAGAATTCCCTGCAACTTCCTACACCAGCTGGAGTTTGGTGCTGTGGCACAGCTTTCTCCTGAGGTGGGTGTTAAGTTTGGCCTTGGCGATGGCAAAATGACATTGCCCATTGTCCCAGTATGGTATCTGCATATCAAAAGTACAGTTGAATAAAGAGGTTCAAGAGACATTTTATTAGAGCAGCCACAGAAAAGTAAAAAGTCATGTTCCTCTTCAGACACAGTCCAAACCTGCTATACAGCTGCCATCAAAGTGGTATTTGTTCTTCCTTTGTCCATTACTCTCCAGCAAAAACACAACTGCAGGTATGTTTCCGCAGGAGAACATTTATCTTCTGCCATTTCCAAACTCCAGGGAAAATTAAGTTTCTGAGATTAGTTATATAAGAAAAAGGAGACTTGAATTTTATGTGCAAGTACAAACTTAAACCAAGCAAACCCTTATTTGTATTTTATTTGCTCTATAAAAAGTCTAGGAATACAAAGAACTTTTAACTGAATATAAAACTCAATATTTTCTTTCCAGGTGTCCATAGAAGTACTAGTTTAATTGAAAATAAATATAAAACCTGCAAAATACCTTAATTTGGTTTTGCTAAGAAGCTCTCTCATTATGAAAAGGATGGGAGAAAGGGTGAACTAGTTCCTCTTTATTTCAAGCTTGCTGCTTTAATTCCATGTTGCATATGAAGCAACAAACAAAAATTCTAAGGAATAAAGTTCCTGTGCCTACAAAAGCCTTAATAATACCACTCTGAGCTGAAGAACAATGGCACTGACATGAAAGGATTTTAATTTCTAAGAAATACCTGGCTAAATCAGAGTTCAGGACTACATGCATTCCACGCTCTTCAGCAGGGCTGATTTAGCACAGTCCTCCTAACCCGAAATGTGCTTCCTCCCTGGGAGACTGAGCTGCAGCAGCTCACGGCACCCCAGATGAGACAGCGGGCTGGAGGTGGGGCGGTACCTCAGGTCTAGGTGAAAGAGGAGAATCTGCATTAAACAGGGTATTCCAGGTATAATGCTACATTTCATACACTGTTCCTGGCTCACAAGGATCAACTGCAGTCTCCACTAGCTACAATCGGTACAAAATTTTGCGAAAATTCTCCACTGAAGAAATGGCAAACCCCATTTTTAATACCCACAGAGCATTAAGGTACAAACAAAATTGCTGCTTCCCAGGTTCTTCATCACTGCATCTTTCTGAGACTTGTATCCTAAAGGTTCGTTTTTCCAAATGGCATAATTTTGGCAGAGGATAAGGTCAGTGCACTCCCAGATTATGTACTGCCTATGCCTCCTGCAGTATTACAGGGATATGCAGATGCTCAGCACCTCGGAAATCCAGGCTTGCTATACAGCTAAAACAAATGTGCAGAGCATGAATATTACAATTACCAGAGAATTAAAAAAATCTGTCTGCATTCAAAGTAAAAATAAAACTGGGAAATTTCAAAATTTCCTGAGGTGCTCTTTTTGATCAATTAGAACTTTGGCTTCATTTCAATTTAGGCATTCCTTTTATAGTACAATGCAAAATACAAACTACATTGTGAATAATATAAAAGCTTTTTTTCCAGACGGGAATGCCAGAACATATCCATTGGTTTTTTTTCTCAAGCATATTCTTCAGCAAGTATGACTTTATGAAGAAGTTAATCATCAGTGGAGCTGTATTCTCCAATGGAAAGGGGGGCTGGTTTCTTCTTTTTCTAGTCGAAATTACATAGTCCTAGAATTTTCAGATTTTAAAGTTCTCCAGTTCTACTTGAATTTTCCCATTCTTTTTTACAAAAAATTCAATAATGCCCTTTATCATAATTTGTAGTGGAAGTGTCTACTCATGGTAAACCATATAAATTGGGTCCACTAGGCTGAATGGTGGCTGTATGTTTTTTCATGGATTTGTGTACTTATGCGGGTTTTGAAATAAAATACATATTGGTGCTGATGGATGAGAAAGCACAAATGAAATGACATTCAATAAAATCATCAGCTCTGGGGAGATGTCGAAAAGGCAAAGTTCGCTCGTGTGTCAAAGAACTGACGGCGTGAAGAAGCGATCAGATGGAAGGTTTAAAATGAGAAGGGGAAAAAGGACATTTTCCCATAGAAAGAATAATTAAACTGAACTCATTGTGAACAGACACGGTGGAACCCAAGAGGGTAACTGAACTATACACAGCTGCGATTCCAGACATACATTCAGCTTGACAAAGCTGCTTCAGAAGTCAGGAAATTCAAAGGTAAGTGTCTCACAACAGAGTTTTTAAGGCATCTTCCTCAAAAAGATACTGAGCTAGATACTTCTTCTTAATATGCATTTTTGTTAATAATCTCTTCAATCTAAACTATAAAACGTGCTGTGCAACATGACTGAACAAACATCGCTGTGAGAAATATTTCCCCCTTGTTTGAGTAATTTGAATTTGTAAGCTAATGTAAGTTTTTGTATTAAATAATGTACTGTGTGCAATTTTCTTTCTTGTAAAGCACTTTGAAGCTTTCAAAGGGCACTCTAGGTTCATAAATAATGTGGTGTTCTTTGCCAGAACTGTAGGGCATTTCTCATAAGTTCTGAATCTTCTTTGCCAGAATTGCAACATGTTGCATGCCAAATCCTGCACACAAATGTTCTACATGTGGCAAATACGTATTGGTAAAGACCAGAGGCATGGCATTCCTGGATTTCTTAGAGAGAGTGGGGAAGGGAAAGAAGTGGGAAGGAATAATGAGGGACAGCAGAGGAAAAAAAGTCTGTGCATCATTTAAAAAAACGGCAAACAACAAAAAAACCCCTCCGCTCCCAAACCAACCCCTAACTTGCACTTAATTATTTTCAAAAACTAAACTGTTTGCTGCATGCAGCACAAACTCACAGATACCCTGAGCTGGGTCTTTACTTTTCCTTCAGCCATGGAAATCAGGCCTGTATTTCTTTAATAGCTGAAGATTCTTCAATGCCAGCTGTTTGTAAGGGTCAGAACACCTGCAATCCCTGCTCCTCTGAGCACTTGCTAACGTAAATGGAGAGGTTGAGAGCTTGGAGAAGCAGCACAGTCAGGATCACCACTATTTAATAGGCTGTGAAAATGAATCCTCTTCTTCAGGCAAAATCGTGACTGCATTTCTTATGCCCAAGGCTACAGGGAATAAACCAAGGCCAATGTTTATAAAGAGTGAACTCTGCCCTTTTTGCAACCTCTGCTACAGACAAGCAGACTCCTACTGGAGAGTGGAAGAGAAGGAGTGTAAAGCAGCAAGACTCAGAAATTCCAACAGGCATTTGGCCACATAGGTTAGATTGCTGAAGGATACCATAAATTTAACGTGTCTTTGGTTACCATTTTCTTGATTAAGCACAAACAAGTAATATCAACATCCCTCTATAGTTTGGACTGAACTGCTGAAGTAATTCAAAAAATTCTACCATTCCCTGCCCTTCACTGAATTTTAAGAAAATGGTAAGAACAATTATTAATCATCCAGCAACAACCAGCTAGTTGAAAAGTTACTAAAAGCTACTTAGACCTAATCAGGCCTTAAGCACCAGGATTTGCTAAATGTTTACAAAATAAACTGATGTTAAAACTGAACTCCACATTCTGCAACACTAAATGAACGTTTTACTGTCTGGTTTCCTTTGAGGTGGCAAGAAACTACAGTAAAACCTTTGCTGTTGCCAGAATTATATTGCTTAGAGAAAAATATCCTGTGTGTTACCATTTGCTGCCATGATTTACAGAGATACGGTCTGTAGTCTGTATCAGTTTCATGTGGAATTTTTAAAGGTAAAAAGCTTTCGGCAGAGTGTGCAGATTTCTGCATTAGTGTCTGTGTTGTTGCAAAGAGGATCAAGTGGTGCTGTGTCACAAGCTTTTCAAGGAAGTTAGCACATTTCTTCAGGTTCATCTCCTGCAAGGTAAGACTCTCCCCTCCGTTGCTTCTGTCTATCCAATAAAAAGCTGATAAACTGTCTACGAGCAAAACACAGAGCGAGGGGTGAGCGCAGAACAGGTTTTCTAGAGAGTAGAGAGTGAGAAGTAACTGAGTGCTACTATTGCAGCTCACAAGGAAGAGCCTTCCCAGGCACTGCTTTATCGTTTCTTCAGTCCCTTGAGCCAGTCTGTTCTCAAGAACGGTGACCAGCCGGAGCATATCGAAATGGTAATCTGTGTCAACAAACATGACTTCTACTTCCAGTCCTCCTTCTGCTTTGGGAATGATGCAGCGAGCTATCAGGTGATAAAGCATTTCTGTTTTTCCTGTCCCTTCTGGGCCATGGAATTCAATAACATCTCCTGTTCAAAAACAAAGCAGCACGTTGTCAGGTAAGAGTATTTATAGCCCAGTGTCAGTTTTCAGTGTTTTTTTAACCAATACTCACTATTCCATAAACTGAAAAATGCATTTTAGAAGGTTTGATATTAATAAAAACCATTTAAATCCTGGTTAGCATCTACCAAGAGATATTTTAATTTTCAAGAAAGGCCTCTAAAGTGAAGTTAATCAACTGTGAGCAAAGGTTCAAAACCTCTACCAGCAGCATCTAGGAGACTTCTATCAATATAATGTTGACAACTGGATTTCATCTGTATCATTACAGGCAGATGAAGGCAGAAGAGGAAGCTGCTCCACAAAAGTGGCTAAGAAACCATCTACACTATGCACACACAAGAAATAACAAAGTAGAGGACAAAACAAAAAAATGTGACATATTAGAGGTCATGTCACATAGATATCACATGCTGCATGTCACAAGATTCCTACAGGAATCTGTGACTGGTGAAGAGAACACCCCTAAGTTTATTTAGCACTTATATTCTAGTGTGGTGATAATAATGTGAAACTGCCTCTTTTGACAAGGGAGACTCAGGGATTCCTTCAACTCCAGGCAACGCCTCTGTCTGAAGCAAAGGATCTCTGTTCATAAAAGGGTTCAGCCTAATTACCTCATCCATGTGGGTCATAAAATACATATCATAAAAATTTAAAATGTTAATTAAAAACGGCATTACGCTTCATTAGGAAACCAGTTCTTTTGCTGGATGTGAATGCAAGATTCTCTAAAGCCTTATCCAAAGTCTTCTAATTTCTTGTATCAGAGCAAGACTCTAAAATAAGTTATTTTATTAGCTGCTCTTTATAAATTGCTCATTTGGGGAACTGGATTATTTATTTATGACATTTTGGATTTTAGGCAGAAGGGTAAATACACACAGTAAGGAGAATCACACAACTGTAATTGTAGGAAGGTGAGAGATTTCCACAGCCTTGGCAAGTGCAAATGGCACAACAGCTTTCCATAGGGGGATGCGAGAGTAGAGAATTAACTGCAACTTTCCTTAAACTTGTTCGTGCCTGCCTGAGTTAACATAACAGGGCTTTTCAAGTCACTGCTCAACTTCCAGAGGATGTCCTCATTCACAAGTGCCTATAATGTCAAGCTTGGGATGGGAGGTGGAGGATGATAGGGAAGAAACCAAGCTCTTCTCCCTTTGCAAGTGTTAAAAGCAATTTACACCTGATGTGACAAGTCTGTCCATTTCAGTGACACTCAGAAATACCATTTCTATGAATTTCTGATACTTTGAAATTTATTAAAAAGCTTGATTGCCTCTCAAGCCCTTACTAAGCTGTTCTGAATGGCTCCCTCACTTCTGAGATGAAAGATGACTACACTTCCTGGGACACAACTTTTTATTTTCTCTTCCTGTCCAGAGGTCACAGCGTCCAACTCTGACACTCGCAGCCAGTGGCTCTGCTGTCACACAGCCTGTGCCAGAGACATAACCACACCCTGGCAGGGTGAGATACCAGCTTGGAAGAACTCCTCCTAAATGTGCTGGGTAGGTCATTCCCTCATATTTCGTCTCTTGAAATATTTTAGAACAATTGCGTAAGGTAGCTCTTGTTAAGGAACAAAGTGTATCTTTTGCCACTGGCTGTGGCACAAAACTTCTGCCACCCTGACTGGCATTTCTGAATCCAGACCAGTAATTGAGGGGGGCCAACAGGCAATACAGACTGCTTCACCTGCTTTTACAGCAAAATACGACCTGTTTGATTCAAAAATTATTCTGGGAAATAAATGCTTCACTTTTTCCATTTGAAGACATTCTAGCAGGATATCTGTGTGCTGGAGAATAACAATGGATGCGGTTTTTTCATTGGCAGAACTAATAAAACTTATTTAAGTAAAAATTCTAAATTGAATGACAAAAATCATTCTCAGAGGTTTTTGTGCTGGTGGTTTATAAATGTTAATTGCAAGACAGCCAAGCACTCCTCAAAGTTTGTTCAACATTGCTGAAAGAGATACACAGCTGCCTTGTAGTTTGACCAAGACACTTGAGTTACTCTGAAAACAGTAACAGCTTGGACTGCAAGAAAACCTCAAGAGAGCCGGGGGTTTCTGTGCCTTCCTGATTATCCAAGAGGCTGCCCACAAGAAGGACGGGTGCAAAACAGGAGCCATTTATAGCAACATCTATAAATGTAAGGTTTCATTGAATTAGCAACCAGGCTGTTACAGTAAGATAAGAGGGGAAATTCATTTCTCTGGATCAGAGAGGACAAAGCATGACACAGCAAAGGAGGAAGTGAGGCCAGCAACATTTTCAAGAAGCCTCTGACACCCTGACAATAGGTCACAGAAGAAACTGAGTGATCAGGACTAGCATCATCCATTAATGTCAAAACAACTTTGAAAGGAGGATTAGTAAAAAGATACTGTCACAGGATGAGAACAGGCTGAGAGGGAGAGCAGGAACAGACACTTTAACATGGAAGAAAGTTAATGGGAATTTTTTCTATTAGAATTGGTGTTGGCAGACGTTAAACATATCAGTAGATGAATGTTCCATTAGCTTGGCAAAACATGCAGAAGACAAACTAATTGGGTTAATAAAGACTTAAGTTTGTGAAGATTTAACAGATGGAGATGGATGAGCAGAGTGATTTCACATGAAACTCAGCACTGGTGAATTCAAGAAGTAGGTTTTAGGGAGTCCCCCAACACATTGCCTGGCTCAGGGCAGCTTGAATTGGCCCATTATGGGCAGACTAAAGAGAACAATAGTCCTGCTATGAATGGCATGCAGGTTAAACTAAATGATGCTGCAGAAATGTAAATATTTATGTAAGATTAATATATTTTTAACGGAAACAGTGTGCTCAGTCCTGGTCACCAATTTGGTGTTATCTTTTGAATGAGAAGAGTCTTATTTTTGTCTGTAATCAATCCACCAGCAAATGCTGGTTAAACTATTTTCTGACACTGCAGATACAAACTTGGAAAGTTGGAATACTCAGCAACAACTTCATGTGTTTCACATCGTAGGCTACCTTGAAGTTCCTGGGCTGGTCATTTACAATACTGTGCAGAAGCTGCCACTAATATTTATACCATTTATAAGTGAAGTAGAAAGGCCTAATATTTATTCCAAGTTAATGCTGGGTGTCATGCTATTGCTGAACATCAGAGCCTTACACTGACACCCACACCTTCATGCCAGTGGCACAGGGAAAATATGACTGGCAATGGTGGAAGATTATTTAATGCTTGTGTCACTTTTGCTCCATTCCAGAAGAGCTTAAATGGTATGTAATTAACGTATTTATGTGTTCTTAAATATGCAAGTCCATCATAATTAGAATATCACATTAATACCTATATTACCTGTCCCTATTTTACAATACCCTGACATGCAAGTTATGAACACTTCACTAAAATGTAACCTTTGGATAGTTTATTGAAACTTCATGTATTGGTTTGGTTTAAATACCATCAGAAAAAAAGAATAATTTAGGTCTTTGCATTGCTTTAATCACAGCATTTTAGATGAAGAGCTGTTCAGTATGGACTTCGTGGCCAACATATTACAGAATTCCACAGTGACACACTAAAAGTCAAGTTCATGACAAATGGAGAGGTAGGCCTTCAACAGGGATTTAAGACTGAATAATGAGAACACACATCAAAATAACACATGGGCTCACATGAATACTGTGGTATTAAAAGACAAAGCAAAAACGTAATAAAAGGTGAAGTCCATTTATATATATACAGCTAAAGAGCTGTGCTAATATGTTAGGCAGCTTCATTAATGTCAGCCAAAAAGCATGACCAATACGGGTAATAATTGATACCATTTGTTGAAAGCAGAAGAAAAATACAAGTGCTTTCAAAAGCTCAATGACTCTGTTGGCACAGAGAAACCAGTGATGAATTTTAGGAGGTTTCCAGCCATCTTAGAACTGAGGTTCTGGAACAGTCTTTGGACAGACATGAACAACCTAAAAATCTTTAAGAGCAAAGCAGATAATTTGACATGAAGTTATGTAATGCTGTGGACTGCAGCAAGGGAAGTTAGTGATCCCCAAGAAAACTTCTTTAAGTCTGTTTGACCAGCACATAACCAGTTTAGTCTCAAACATTTGTTTCTTGTGCGTAAAGTTGACTAAAAAATACCAAACATCCAAACTAAAAGATCAGCGTTTTATATTTACGTTTTGAAAAAAATACAGTAATATCTCATCTTCTAAAAAAATTAAGAATTTGAGAGCCTTGTGAAGCATACACCAATTTCACTCCTGGTCCTTAATTCTTTTTGTGAGTAACACAGCAGTTCAGAATTGAGAGTGTTTAAATATTCCTCTGTGCTCTACTTGCACTGGCTTTAGCAGTATTTCTCCACCCTTTGTTATGTCACACTGGAAGCTTCCAGGGCAGGAATCATGTACTGCTAAAGCCCACAGGTGTTCTCGAGTGCTGCAAAACAATACACAAAGAGTCTCACAGTGACTGCGTCTGTAGACTAAGCATCATCTCTCATCCAACTATCCTGATTCTTTTTATTGCTTTTTATGCTATTTCTTCTGAACCTTCTGTATTTGTGGGGATTAAAACTGCGGGCAAGTGTGCTGCTAACCACTGAAGCCCCATATTTGCCCTATGAAATCCACTCACTCATACATAAATTCCACAACAGCAGTACCTCACCAGTTGATTACAGTTTGCCACTCATATGCCTATTTTCATATATATTTTTAGTCTCGTGTAATCAGAGTTGTCTCTTCCATTGTGAAATTAATGAAATTTCACACAATCTGGAAAATCAGTCTGACTACCTGAATAGTGTGTTAATTTCTGTTTAGTTCAGTAATTTCTTTCATTAAAATATCCAACCTTGATCTTAAAATTTCTTGTACTGGTGTCATTGGGAGGTTACCTGATTTCTCCAATCTGAAATTCTGGTTCATTCACTGAAGGTCTCTATGAACCATGTTGATCCTGACATTGTGAACTCATTCAACTAATTAGTACCTATGTCCATAATGGAATTGTTTATGAAGTTCTGTCTAAGTATAATTAGGATTTTTCAGGCCAAGACTGAATGGCTTGATGACTTGGCTTTATTGAAAAATACTGTTTGCTCATGCCCCTTATCCTAACTTACCCAGACAACTCCGTATCACAGAACTCTTTGCTATTTACTGAACCTCATGTTCTTTGCAAATTTCTGCAGTTATGACTTTGTGGTGGTTGTCTAGACCACTGATTAAAAAAAAAACAAACAAAGAGGTTTAATGACAGACTCTAGAACAAATTGCTGTAAAACTATTAGACACTGACCAACGTGCTTGGTATTTACTCACCTACACCTGTGTTTTGATACGCATAAAGTAGATTTTAGGACCTATTTAATAATGTTTGGAATGGTGACTTCACATTATTCCATTTTATCTAGTTTGTATAGAACTACCTCAACAATTAAAACTCTGTTCAAGGGCAAAATAATTTACTTGTATGCTTATCTCTGTTACATTGCTCTGAGAATGCTTTTACATGGACATTTTTCCATTAATGGGATAAAGACATTTTTACCATGGACAGGAGATCCTTCCTCAGCAAACAGATAAGGTTCAAGATTCTTCAGAGAACTTCTGCCCTCAAGTCGTGCAAGCAGCTTTTAAAGAAAAGACAAAGAGCCATGCTGTTAACTTAAAATAATGGACCTTGGGAAACAAATTTAAAGGATTCTAAGAACTGACAGTTTTCCATGACAGTCCTATCGAGAGATTAGCCAGATTTTAAAAATGTTTTCATAAATACATATGGAAATGTATAGTCTGGACTACAGCAACAGAAGGTTCCAGCCTTACAAACAGTGAGCACACGGATTCAGTGGCAATGAGGACTGGACATATGAGGAGAAATAAAGGTTAAAAAGCAAAGGTTGCTCAGGTACATTAGTGAGAGAGATTGCCTCCAGTACACAGCGATGCTGCCATTCCAAAGAACAAAGGGAAAGAACATCATTTGTAACACCCATCACCTCCAAAAAAAATACTGGCTGAGAGGTGAAACCTTACCCATCATCAATCCTGAGCCAGCCTCTCTGAGCATTTATAAGCAAAACCATGTGCATTTCACCTGAAAAGTTACACAGGACTCCTCTGGGCTACAATCCTATTATATCATAGTTACTTGTTCAAACAGAGTATGGATTAAGAATGTTCAAAAGTAGTTAGTCACCAGTGGCTCTGCAAGAACCTTTCAAAAGCAAGCTTGAATTTGTTAAGCAAGTTCTCCAAAGCCCCTTGTAAAGTAAGTCCATTGTAAAACTAATTAGTTCAAAGATCACGGACAGTTTTTTAAATTGAGAGGTATTTGCATAGCAAGTAGACAGGTATTCACAAAACCTGTGTTATTAGTAGTTCTGGCACACTGTGTAAAGCAAGAATGAACATTTTCCCTTGTACTAGAGCTGTTATTCCCTACATGTATTAGCACACATGGGAAAGGACGTTATTGAGATGCTCAGTGTCACCAGAGCACACACCCTGGTGCCAACTACTACCTTCTCCAAGACACCCAGCTGCCATTTTAAGATCTGAACAAAACCAATACTGTTCAGTTTTTTCCCATCCTCAAGACCAAATGAGCAGTGAGCACACACCTTCAAACAACTGCTGCCTTCTCTTGCTTTCCTCCTTACCACATCCATGAGCAATATTTGCTCTGAATTGTCTTAGAAGTTCTTTGAACAGTTGTGTGTGTGTGTTTGCCTTTAACAGTAAAATAAAACTCCATTAAATGGCCCTGAATTTATTTCAAGTGGTCACAATGGGAATCTAAGTGTGACATTTCCACTGACATTTTAAGAGTCCCGTCCATTAACAAAATGTCAATGTGTTTGCCTTGGCCTCTTCACACATATCCAGGAGAGTTTTCTGACTTGTCCTCTCAAGAGCCAGAAAATCACTCAAATTGACCTTGCTCTGGATCAGCAGATCCTCCAGTTACACTTCACACATTAGTGCAGCACAGAAAACACTCACACGGTGAACTCTTGGGAACCAGCAGGGTTCCATGATGTGGACAAAGCAAAAATCCAGATGGACATATGTACACAAGAATACAGGAACGCAACCGGGGCACACAAACCAGCAGCTCTTGACTACCAAGAGGGCCTTGGCAGACCCTACTTGTGCAGCTCTTCTGTGCAAGCAGCAGCCAGGGCCTGGCCCTGGCCCCCAGCAAAGAGAAGGACCACCAATCTCTCACCCCTTCATCGGCAGTGGAAGTTGAGAGAAAGAGGAAAGCCACCACACATACACTGCTGCTTTCTGCTGTTCTTCACTTCTTAGCAGAGGAAGCACCACTGCACCACTCAGGGATAACAGGGGCTCAGTAGTCACTACTATTGCTGGCCTAAACACATTTCTGCAGCCTCCTACTCCTAAATTAATTTGTACATTAACGAATACATCCTCTGCAGTTTATTTTTTCTGGAAACAGTGAGCCCCTGCCTCCTCTTAGACTATCAACTCTTTAAGTTTACTGTGAGAGCTTTGGAAACACGTGGTAGATTGATTGCTATCGTTTAAATATGAATCTGCAGTTATTTAAATGACAAGTTTATATATTAATTTTAAATAACTACAGGTGCTTTCTCTGAGCACTGCTCATGTAGGTAATTTATGGTAATTTGCTGATGATAGCGCACCTGTGTTTTTATCAAGCTTGTATTTACTTCCGAGTTCTGAAGCAGAATCTCCAAAGGCACTTGCCTCATTAGTGCCACGCTGGGAGCAACGGGGTTCCTGGCAGAAACAGCCAACAATTTTCCTTCAACTCTCACAAAGGTCTGTCCACACTGCAGCAGAAGTGATGGAAGCAAAGCTGAGATGAGACACTACACAGGCATCCCTCACCTCTGCCCACATTACAGACAGGGACAACACGGGCTGTTCCAAATGGAGCAAGAGCCACCTTGGCTCTGCTCCATGGGAGGCATTTCCATTTTGCCTCCTCACACGATCTTCTGGAAAAGGAGAGGGGGAGAAGTCTACAGCATGTAAAGGGAAATCTGGTGGGTGAATGTCAAGTGTCCCAAGCTTTGTCACAGACAATGTACAGAACACAGCAGCACAGCCCCACTGAAGAGAACCTTGGAGTGGGAAGAGTTTAGAAAAAAATCCCAAGTCAATTTCAAATCCCATCTTAAGACTTCGGATTGTATAATCGAACTGTAGGTGCTCATTTCTTCCTCCATAAGGCTCTCTTCATCTTCTTTTACACAAAACACCACCTTTTAGCAACCTGCTAGTCATAGGTCCTCACTCTTTAGGTGTTCTTTGAAAATGTAATTATGCTAGCAAGAAACTGCACATATGTGCAGTTACATGCAGAGAACAAGCTGTACAGAAAAAGTTCAGCAGCAGCTGGGTTAAATGTCATTAATGACAGAGCTGATGGGACTCAACTATTTCAACTATGCCTTTTATAATTTATCGTCCTTTTAACAAACAAATATGCATATGGACAGTCCCACTGACTAATACAAAGATGTGCTCACACTGTTGGTTTCAACAGAGCTGTGCATCATTGGAAGCACACACGTAGGTCTCATCAGAAATGAGAGATTACTTCATTAAAATGTTAAAGAAATTCAAATTAAATACTCCAGCTCTGTTAGAGGCTGTGAGCTAACCTACAGGCTATTTACACATACAAACCTATCTCGAGTACTAGACAAAATTTAATTCTCAACCACTATAACCGCTCTGACTGAGCTTTTGTAAACTTTGGGCATGAAGACATACACAAGCTATTTATCATGACTTTTATTGTGATATACCAAAGGTGTTTTGCAAGAAGTTCTAATTTGTTGTATTAATTATATTCAATAATAAAAGTACAACACTGCGGTCTCAGTGTAACTCAGTAAAATCTGACTTTACGCATGAGGCTATTTGAGGAAGCATTGTTTTAAATTAAGTGTTTTCTGTTTCAAGTGCTTTTACAATTTTTTTCCAGACACTGTATTCACACATTGACCTCTCTTAACCCATTGGTTGTCAATTCCTCCCTTGTTCCAGGTTGGATATCCACCCACTGCAGGCAGCTGATGCCATGTGCATTCCCTGTTGGCACCACTCATGCAGACAAATAAATGCATTTACCCCTTGGACACAGAGCACAGCTCATGTCCTTAATTCGTGTCTATTTGCTGATAGTGGACATCTGGTACTAATTTTTTTTTTTTTTTAAGTGTCAAAAGGGCTTAAAAGCTCAAGTCCCCCTAAAAACCACACAGAGTTTTAACAGTAAATAAATTTTATCACATTTCTCTGTTTTATGTGAACTATTCAGCATATTCTGGTACAGTTACACGCAAATCCCCAAGCAATTAAGTTGCTGATTGCTAGTGTAAGTTTCTAACAAATAAACCATCCAGAAGGGACAAAAACCCGAATAAAACAACACAACAAAACCCGGAAACTCAAACCTCTTTTCTCCTAAAGAGGAGGAAAGCAATTCCACCTTACATGCTATTTATTTATCGAATCGTAAAGTTGGAAGGGACCTTAAAGACCATCAAGTCCGAATCTTTAAATCAACCTTCCTCACAGGTCGTCTTCCTCAGGAATCCCCTCCAACACTTGGGAAGGGAGGGCGAAGGGAACATTTATAAAGGAATTACCGAGACACCTCAACCAAGCTCCCCTCATGCTGCAAGAAGCGCCCAGGGCAGGAGCCCACCCGCATCCCGACACAAAGGCACGACAGGAACCCACGGGCCCCTGATCCCTCCTGGATCCGCAGGAAATCCACCGGGAAAGCATCCGCGGCGTTTCGGGAGACGGAACTCCCTCCCTCCCTCGCTCCCTCACACACCGCCCCCTCAGGAGGCCCCGAGGGGGCTCCCCCGCGCCCGCCCCGTGGCGGTGACGGAGGAAGGCTCAGCGCTCCTCTTCCCCCCGGCCCTCCCCGCCCGTGTGCCCGGGCCGGGG
>VWZW01001851.1:354501-476035 GCA_013397115.1 Edolisoma coerulescens | reverse complement strand
CCGCTCGGCCGCGCCCTCTGCGCCTGCGCGGCTCGGCCCCCCGGGAGCGCGGGGTGGAGCCTGCGGGCTGCGTAATCGTGGGTTCGAGTCCCGCCTCGGGCTCAATTCGCGGCTGCCCACCCGCCCGTCCTGTGTGGCTTGGCATTCCTTGGGCACCGCCGGGAGAATCGCAGTGTCAAATAGGTTGGAAAAGACCTCTGAGGTAGTGGAGTACAACTTATGACCGAACACCAGCGTGTCAAGCACACCATGGCACTGAGTGACTTGTCCCGTCTTTCCTTAAACAACTCCAGGGACGGTGACTCCGCCACCTCCCTGGGCTGCCTTTCCAATGTCTAATTACTCTTTCTGAGAATAAATTCTTCCTGATGTCCAACCTAAGCCTCCCCTGGCACAACTTACAACCATGTCCTCTCATCCTGTCCCAATTTACCTGAGAAGAGGCTGACCCTCACCTGGAGGCGGCTGTTGGTTTATTTATTGTTAAGGACCTGTCTTTCTATAGGTGTGGGTGGGTTTTTTCTGCTCCTGCGGGAAAGGGGCAGGTGGCTGGGCTGGTGTGACTCAGGGGATGCTCCTCGGTGACACTGGGGTAGCTGTGACTCAAGGGAAGCTCGTTTGCGTGGCCGCGATTAAGCTCTTGACTCCTGCGAAATTGCTCTTTGCCAAAGCCAGCTATCAATTATGACTTAAATTAAAAGGGGTCTAGAGTATTTATAATAAGTCGCTGGAATGAACTGGGCTTGTGTGGTGTGTGATGCTCTGGCGCAGGAGCTGATGGCCGGTGGCTCGGTCTCATCAGCAGCCGTGTGCCCGTGGCCGGCAGCAGGACCTGCTCCTCCCAGACCGCGACCACTGCAGTTGTGCAACCTGGGCAGGCAAGAGGGATGGGCACAGGGAGAACACGGGAGAACCTGTTTGTGTTTTCCATGGGCTAAATGCAAAACCAGCAGGATAAGAATAGCAGCTCTCAGTATCTGCATATCAAAGAGCAGTAATGATATCATCCCTTTGGGTCTAGCGAGGTTATCGGTGATACTGCACGTCCTTACAGTTAGGAGGAGAAACTGGTGGTGAAGCAGTTCCTTGTTTCTTCAAAGAAATCATGTTTGTCTATATAAAAGAGTTTCTACTAGCATGCACCGCAATAGAAAATCTAGCCTCAGATGCAAGGCATCAGCTTTGTTTACTTTCAACCCTCTTTCAGCCCAAAATACGCAGCTCCAATACAAAACACACCGTCGTTGCCACTTGACTGACTCAGGTGCTAGATGGATGCCACCAGATAGATTTAACTCAACTCAAACCTCTAGTTTCAGTGTCCAGTCTTAATTCTGCTCATTAAAGTACAGAAGGGAGATGGTCGCTTTGCACAGCCTGAGTAGTCTTTTTCTTTTTCTGTGTATGGGTACCCATGCCAAATTATCAGGAGCATGGAAGGAAGGTGGTTCTCTAGTGAGAAGGACTTGGATGACTGTAGGGACGGCACAAAAATGCAAGTACAATACTTTTGGTTTCATTGTATTGAAGGAAGTTTCTGCCTTGCATTTTGGAGGAAGTCAACATAAGGGACAGACAACTTTTAGAGCTGTGTGTCTGACTATTCTTACAGTACCTCAGTGGTCTGGGCCACGTTCCCTGGAAGAGTTTAAAAGCTTTGTTAATTAGTAGTGATCGCCCTTGAAGCTGACTGAGGAGTGACCTAACCCAAGAGCAGAGTGGACTCGCTGTGACGACAAAGACACGACTCACTGCATCAACCACGTGATTATTTTCTTATAATTACAGGTTCTTTGTTGCTCTTCTCCTCTAATTAAAGATGTTGCATTAATTTTTAGAAAGTGATTGCTGCTTGAATTCAGAGCCATAAAATACACAGCACAGATAAATGCCAGTTGACTGAAGCCCACTCCTACCTCATCACTTACCACTGTGAGTGTCCCAGTAGGGTTCTGTGGGAGCTCTTCTACTGCTCAGCTGAACACAGCTTTGGCATTACAAGGTAATGCAAAATGAAGTATCACAGTTTAATGGAGATCAAGCAACAAAGATTCAAGAGAGAGAGGGTAAAATAACAGAATTCATCTGAGCAGCAGAAAAAAAAAAGGGGATATTGAGGATATTTAATTGCTTGAAATAGTTAGTACATAATAATTAGAAATGTGTAAATCAAATCACTGGTCACCTTAATAGGCAGATTGCACATCAGCAGTCAGCATTGCTGGCATCTTACCACATTTTGTAATATTTTATCAAAGCTATCTATGTAGTTCTCACTGTTTGTTTGTTTGTTTGTTTTTCTCCCTGCACGATAAATCTCTTCATTGACCTTGCTCCTTTGGAGAAAAACAGTAACATAGGTAAGGAGAGAAATTCTCTACTATTGGTTTCAGCAGAGCAAGGATTTTAATTGCACCCTCTATTTTTTGGGCTTCTGGTACGCTTATTTATTTATTTATATTTATTTTTTTATATATTTATGATTCATTCTTTCATATTTTTCTGTAGTATTTCTGAGTGATAGTGGGCGATCCAGGAGTCCAGATCCCACCCACCCTTTACTCTTCCTCCTTAAACAGCAGAAGTCTCCTTAAAGCACTACAGCTCTATGGAGCTCGTAGCATGCAGGGTCTCCGTGCCCCAGCACACCTGTTTCTACAGGCAGAAAATTAGTCTTCCTTTGTTTGTCAGGAGGGGAGCCTGAGGGGGCCCCTGAAGCACAGCACTGCTCATGTAGAAATTCACCAGCAAGAACAAGGACTTTCCTAATAGCAGAAAGATCAGACTCTAGGGGTGAGCATCTCTGGCTTTATGAAATGTGTCTTCTGGAGAAAATTCCTCTTTCCTAATCTTGATTTTTGAACATCTCCCACCCTGGGATGCTGTATTTTCCATTGCATGTGTTTAAGACCCGCATCGTTGCGAGAAAAAATGACAGTGCAAGAGAGGAAGGTATTTAAAGCGGAGTTGCAGTCCTGAGCAAAATTATTTTATATTGTATTTTTAAAAATTATTTGCTTATACACTCACTATTGTTAATTTCAGCCAACATAAGGAAACTGGGATGGGTTCTGGGGAAGGAAGGACTAGCTCAGGTGCCCCAGGGCTGGAGAGAACTGAGTCTACTGTATATATAAACATTTGATTTATTTTTAAGAAGCAAAGTTCTAAATTTAAATTGACAGTTGGTCTACAATAGTCTCAAGAATTAGATTATTAGACTTTAGATGCCAGTCTAAAGAGCTAACACCCTATCCTGGGATAAGGCCTGAGGTAAGAGCTTAAACAAAAGAGGAAAAGCATGAAGAAAACCAATATGTTGGTTTTCTAACCAATCTAACCAAGAAAGTTAGATTGTGTGAAGATGTTTGCAAAAAAACACATCAAATTTTATATTTTATTAAGTAATAGCTAATTTAGAAACTGGAATGTAAATGCTTCCTTGTCTGAGCACGTTTTTTTTCCAGCCCTAGAGATTTTGCTCCAACATAAGCTTCATCATTTTCAATGTATTGTCACTTAATGTTCCCTCACAAGATTTGTGTGGGTGACATTCCAGCACAAACCAGCTCCAAACAGAGCTTCTAGCTTGAAAACAGTTTGTTCATATAGTTGAACTAAACTCTTTCAGTAAAGTCAATTGTTGTTTTCCTAATTAATGTCCAGATTCTTAAATACCTTCATTCCAAAGGTGACAAATTGGCTCTCCCAAAAGTCGTTACACAGAAGAACCACGCCCAGAAATAAAATAGAAAGGTTTTTAGTGGAGTCTTGTCTCCTCCTTTGTGTAGTAGTGCTCAAACTCCAAAAGGTTTACCGACTAAAGACCATCTCAAAATTGCAAGCAGACCTAAAAAGGATTAATAATAATAATAACAATAGTAGTAGTGGTAGTAAGAATTAAGACTTAAAGTATGTGTTGAGTCTCCATGTAGCGAATGCTGTCGGATTAGTTGCAACCTCTCTGTTGTGTGACTCCTCCAGTTTCACAGAGCTGATTTCAGCCTTGCTGTTCCAAGTTCCTCTCAATGAGTGAAGGGATCTGTCACTGGGTTTTATTAGATTTTTTTCTTTTATTTTTTAGAGCAGATGGCTGATTCTTTTTACCTGGAGATCTGCCACTTTCTTTACATGCATTTTGGGCTTTATGGTAGTCTAATTTATCTGTTTATTTGAGAAATAAGTAACCTAAATTGCAAATGTGTTATAATTTCACTGACCTCAGAAAAGCTGATAGATCTGCTGCATAGATTTCCTGAATTTTGTTGAAAAAATACTAACAACCCCACAAAGAGAAAATAATTTAATCCATTGGTAGCTGGACTACTAGCCATGAAAAAGCAAGTCCGGGTCTTTATTAGTTCTGGCATCTGTGATCATAAATTCATAACGTGGTTTGGGTCGGAAGGGACCTTAAAGCCCATCTAGTTCAGTCCCCTTGCCACGGGCAGTGAACCTTCCACTAGACCAAGTTGCTCAGAGCACCATCCAACCTTGCCTGGAATAGTTTCATAGCCAGTTGCTGGATATTCTGCTTTACATTTCACTTTGCAGACGTACATCAGAAACAAACTTGCTCTGTGTAACCATTCACCTGTATTTATGTCTAGATTTCTTATTTGCCTTTCATCAGCTTGTATTCCTGATCTGGAATTACTTCTTGTTTGTTTGTATCACGTTGTCCTTTTCCTGCAGCTGCTTCTGTCCTGCCTGAGTAATTCTGCACTGGCTCACTGCAAAGTTGCCAGATACCCCTTGCTTGGACTGGGTTTGTACTGGTGACCTGGCCAGGGGTATCTTCTTGCTTGTCTATGGGCACAGTTGCAGGTTAGCAATAAGTAAGTAAGGCTCACAGAGAAGAACACGTGAGTTACAAAGCCACTTTCATAGCCTGCAGTGACTACAGATGAAGTTTCTCTTTGAGTACTTGAGCTCTGACCTGCAGCCCATGGAGGGAGAGGTCTTGTGTTTGACCTTGTGAATCTCCCTCTCTGCCTGTACCTCACTGATGGGAATAAAGCAAATTTCGCCTCAGTCAAACATGCTTGTGAAAGTGTTCTCTGCCTTCTACAGTACTGTTCAATGAAGAATGAATAATCTTTCTAAATTCTACTCCTGTGGGTTACCCTTTGCTTGGGTGTTGATGACCTTATGAGCCCCAGGTTTTCCAAAGAATCCAGGCAGGCACTATACCTGCTGAAGAATTCACACAAATCCTAGGTCTGTCAATAGAAGTGAATCAGTATCTTAATTAATTAGCTATTTATGCTCCCCTAGGCACACTGCTAAAAGGTGCATCCTTTAGTAGGGTAGTTGGCACTGAGTTCAAGATGACTGGTATTCCTTGGTGAAAACAAACCACAATTTGCCTGTGTCGTACAGAGAACTAATTGTACATTTCAAGTGTGCATTTCTAACCAAGAAGAATAACTGTGTAATCCAGGCCATTTCTTTTTTTTTTTCTTTCTTTTTTTTAACTGACTAGGGAATCCCCATTTTATCCTTTTTACACAAATTTAGCATTAAAGTTTCTGTTTTCTGTAATCCCCATGGACCTCCTGTCAGCGTGGAATATACATCTATTTCTTTTCTTTTTGATCTTAACACTTGTAAGTAATAAATAATTGATTGCCCAAGGAATTCTGGGAATATATTCAGCCTTAAATTGAGCACTAAACTATTTGCAAATGTGCTTAGGCACTAGCCCAAAAGATACATCAAAAGAATGTCAATGGATATTGGGAAGTGAAGTGCCATCATATGTTGGAATTAGGAAGCGTAAAATATAAGTAGAGAGATAACACTGTCAGATCTGCTGCCAGTAGTAATAGAAAAAGGTATGTTTTTTTAGAAGGCTATAAACTGCTGTTCAAGCTAAACCAGACTTTTATCTCACTCCAGACCGTATTCAGGGAATGCCTTGTTTTTGACTGTTGTCTTAAAACTGGGACTTGTCAGTGCACTCATCCCAGAGACACCTAAAGCTGAGCCTGAACAGCCTGTGAGATCCATCTGTCAGAAAGACCTGGGGTACATTTACTGCAGTGACTGCCCATCGTTGGCACTGCAGACAGGTTTTCTGTGGCAGTCTGGTTTCACCGTGGCTCCAAGCCCCCACATAAGCTTGCTCAGTAATGCTGCTGTGGGTAAACTATTTGTAGGGTCTGAGCTAACCTGACTTACACCTGCACTGCTGTGCTTGCAGCAGACTCATACCCCAATATCTGGGCATCTGTGAATAAATTTAGGTGTTGTGTGATGTTGGGCTTGCCACTGCCCCTGAAACTCAAGTCTGCTCTTCATGGAGCCATCCTTTGGGAATCCACTTAGAAACACAAAAATGACAAGATGGTAATGACAAGCAAGAGTGAGGATGGATTTATTTACCAATGGTAAATTGTTCTTGACCAGCCTGGTTGTTTTTTATGGTGAAATGACTGGCTAAAAAGATGAGAGGATGGATGTAATACAGTATCTCTTCAGTACGGCTTCTATAGCATCCTTATCTGGAAAATGAGGAAGTACAGCTTGGATGAACAGACTGTTAGGTCAGCTGGAAACTGCCTGGGCCATCAGGTTTGAGGAACAGTTATCAACAGCCCAAAACTCCGTAGTTGTGTACCCCAGGATTGGTAGTGTTCAATATTTTCATTGTGATCACTGAGAATGCAAATTCTAAAAACCTGTGTGTGATGCTAAACTAAGGGAAATGATTAGCACCCTGAACAACAGAGATTCAGTCCAGAGGGATCTTGAAACACCTGCAGACCTTAAGACATTCAGTAAGGTGTGTGAAGCCTGGTACCTGGAGCAGAATAACCTCATGCAGCAACACAAACTGGAAACTTACTGTGAAATGTGGAAACTCAGAGCAAATTTGAGAGCAAGGGCCAGAGTTTTCATCCTGGAGATTAAAACTGGACATTAGCAGAATTTCTTCAGTAGGAGGACAGTACAGCACTGGAATACTTTTTGGAAGAGTTGTACAATATTGGTCCTTGAAGGTTTTCAAGACTCAGCCAAATAAATCCATGGCTGATTTGATTTATAGTTGGTGACAGTCAGGCTTTGAGTGGGAGGTTGGTTCAAATGGCCTTCAGCAGCTTATTCCTGTTTCTCTGATTCTGCAATCCTTGTTTCCACACAGCAGCTAGAGGAGTCTCGGGTGAGTTTGCCTGTGACCTGCCTGGCTCTGTGGGGCTTTCCTTGCTTAGAAGTTTCTTGGAAGTTCCAATCTGTGCTAATTGGACATCTGTGACCATGGATATGGAACAAAGATGTCTTTGCAATGGCTTTGTCAGAGACCTTTCTCTCTCCTGGTACTGTGGAAAGCTGCATTATCCACGATGGATGTTACATCAGCCTTGGAGCATCTCTTGTGTAAGGCAACTTGCAGTAACTGGTGTGAAGTTGCACATGTGGAGAGTTGCAGAGAACATGCTGCACCCTGGCGTGCTTGTGGTTCTTTTGTCATGAGGATGGAAGATGGTCATAGGAGCAACATAGAATTGGGTCAGTCGACAGTTGAAGAATCCATAGTTCTCCTATCAGACAGTAAAGTCTGGCAGAAAATTGTTGTGGACTCCCTTGGCTGAATAAAAATGGGTGGGATAGATTTCTTATCTTCAAAAACTTCAGGTAGAAGTGTTTTGGAAGTTGTTGAGACATCCTAGGTTGACAATTTGAATGTGAAAACTGCCCCATGAAACATTTTTTTCTGATCTCAATGTTAAATACACTGAGCTATTTGAATTAAAGGAGGCCATAGTTAAAATGAAGGATTTAAAAAATGTTCTTGTTGGCTCAGCTCACTGTTGAATTAGAGTACAAGACTTTGCTCTTCGGGTTTTGAAATACTGAGACTCCCCTAGGATGGGAAACCTCTTCCTACAGTTTGTTAAAGAAAATAGCCATCTAACATTCTGTTAGGTTAGATGGCTTGTCATGGCCTGGGAACATCATCCTGTGTTGTTTGATTTCCTATACTCAGTGTGTCCTGACACTACTGCAAAAATTCACTTTGGGATAAGTAGCATTTCTCTGACTTTTAAACGTATTCACTTTGCTTGTGTTCATACCTATTTCAATGCTTGATTTTTTGCACATGCCCTCACAATAACCAGCTGATAGGAATGTTCACTGAAGCAGCAAATTTGTAAAGCAACATTAAAGTATATCTGCAGAAAATTAATTCTAAATAAATAATTCTAAATAAGTATATATAAAAATAGATAAACCGCTTTTTTTTCCATCAACTGTATGTTCTGTGTACTCACATAAGCAGTTGATGGCCTGAATCTTCTGATGATGCATGTTTATAACAAACTTGTTGAGGGATAGGTTACAAAAAGACTTCCTCTTACAGAAACATTTGAAAAAAAAGTTAGAACTGAGATTTGGTAGTCTCTGGGGAAAAAGCATGTGATAACATCCTTTCTCTGCAAATGGGGCTCTCTGACATACTTTCTCAACTTATGTAGATCACGAAAACATGTTCACCTCTCTCACTGCCATAATCTGTGATAATCAGTGCAGCAGTGAACAGTGTTCTATTGAAACATTAAGCACTTCACTAAAACACACCTGAGTAATTTAACTTTTTCAATGTGCAGGCTAAGGCTGCAATTGCCTGCCTGTTTTAAAACAACATCAATTCAAGCTGCTCCTGGAAGGTGTGAACCCTCCCTGGGCTGCACGTTCTTGCTGCCTCCTTCGGGCTGTGCTGGTGGTCGTGCACTGAACCAGTTCAGCCCTGCGACCCTGCTGGGACCTGATGGAGGTGAGAGGAAGGAGAGTACCCCGGTTTTGGTGCTCAGTTCCCTGGTGCAGAGATGGCATCATGAAACCAGAAGTGAGAGAGGCCAGGACATGCCTCTGTATTTAGGCTGGCAAAAAGTGACTACAGTTGCAGGGAGACCTCAAAGCACTGTTAAATCTCAGAGATTAATTTATCCTTTGTGGGATTTAGTCTCAAATAAAAACCCTGAAATTCTGAAGCATGAAATGAAGCATCCAGAAGAAAGCACCCTGTTGCCAGGCCACCTGGAGGTGATCCAAAATGGTTTTTGTGCCTGACCCAACACAGGGCAGTTTCTACCCTTTCATTTGTGAGGGAATTGCGATAGATCCGTAGGCTAAAACAATTTCTGGATAAATCCTCTGATGGCAGCAGAATTTCAACAAGAGTGATTTCACACACAGCAACTGCAGCAACAAGTGTGTTACAGTGCTTCCCCCAAAGACCTGCATGCAAGCACTTGCTTGGATTGATTAAACAGATGGTCAATAACAAAGGAGATGTCTAGGACAACTTGGAAAGTTGGGAAGCAGTAGCAGATTTGTGGGAGCTGCACAGCCCATGACCATGGATTTCTGAGAACCTCACCATGTCCAACAGGTATTTCAGAAGTTAACTGAAATATTAAAAATTACTACAAGGATCCTATGCAATAAGAGCAGGGTTTCTGACCCCTCACAGCCATCAACAAAGGTCCTGGATTTCTAGAGACTGATCTGTGTCTTTGTTAACTGGAAAATCTGCTTCTCAGGATGCAGCTGTAGGAGGAGAATGGGGCATGGAAAATATCTGCAAAATATGTGCATCACTTAAGTGGAATCATTGGTTTGACTGGTACTGAGGATGCTGAGAGCAAAGGACTAGAAAAGAATGGGGCTGGCTTGCAAGAGAGGGGAGATGGGGGCTGACTTGTTTAGGACTCTGAGATTAACACCACAGCTTCTAATTGAACATGATAGCCCCTAATATTGCTGGGTTTTTTTCTGAAATGAAGGATAACAAGGATTATTTAGGAGTAACAGAGTTATGGGGGCCCAGAAAAACTCTTCTCACCCCCTAATCTGGAGGCTTTAACAGACTGTTCTGTTTGCCTGCCCTTCTAAGGAGAACATAATAGTTCCTTCATAAATAAAATAAAATAGCCAGAATCTTTCTCTCTATTCCCTTTTCCCTCTTGCCATTGGCAAAGCCCCAACAGGCCAAAGCTTTCACTAAAGTAATCCCCAACCCCACAAATTAATGTAAAAAGTGGCATGGAGATAAAAAAATAAAGGCATAATTTGGGTGATTTTACCCATTATTACAGCTGTATGAGCAAGTGTTCTCCATGCTCTGAAGAAATGAGTTGCCTCTGAGAAGTTAAATAAAGCTGCCTCAGGAGCAATGAAAGGGAACACAAATAGGTCAGTTTGCTTCCCCTGGAAGCAACTCTGCTCATGCTTTAACACAGACATAAATTAGGGGCCTGGAGAATGAACGGGAAACAGTGCTGATAAGTTTGAGCGATTGTGGAAGTATCTTTTGGAGGCAGAATTCAAACTTTATCTGCATCTTCAATACTGCCTTCTTTCTCTTGGGATCCTGTCTTGGAAAAAAAAAATCCCACTTCACATCCAAGGGAATTAGCAAAAAATTTATTTAAATCATTAATTACAAGCATCTCTGCTTACATTTGACCATGTATTGACCTCTGTACGGCTAGATGAACTGTGCCACCGCTTTCTTTTTTCATTTTATCACCTTTTATTTTCAGTCCCTTTTGTCCTTATGGCATGTTGTCTCGCTGTGCTTTGCCTGTGGGATATTTCAGTCCAGGCAGCAGCCACGTGCTCCCCTCCTCACTGGCAGCTCTTTGACTTGTGTCCTTTCCCACCACCCGCTCATTCCTCAGTGGCAATAGTGACTTGGCACAGAAAACGATGCTTGGAGCATTACCAGAGCACTGTCTTTGGAGGGGCAGCCAGGTGTTGATCACGGCAGGAGAAATGTGTCCATTTTCTTTCTCTCACCCACTCCCTTTCAGTTTAGCAGGAGGTGAACCAGGCCCAGCCGGTGCTGCGATGCCTGCTGACGTTCTCCAGCTGTGCATTCCTCATCTGCCTCTGTTCTTTATTTCCCCTCCACCTCCGTTTTGAAGGATGAAAGTAATGACAATGTGGGATTCTAAATATAACCGAGCTGCTTGCAGGTTCTGTGATTGCGCTGTGGGCTGTGTGAAATCTGAGGCAACAGAACGCCTGCTTACAGTGTTGCTTTAGGTGAGAATCTGTTTAGTGCCCTAAGACAAAGTTGGAGACATACAAAAGCCCAAAGGCCAACACACTGAGGGAGATGTTGGCAGTGGTTGCCTGAATCCCTCTGCCTGTTACGGGTAATGTCCCCGCTGGAAAATGATGCATTCAGTGGCAGATCTTCATTACGGCAAATTAGGTATTTTCCAGTACATGAAGATTCATCAAGTGAAGCATTTCAGGCAGTGAGCACATCCATCCTCCCAAGGGCACCCCAGGAGTACTTGATCCCAGTGAGGGAGTTATTTTTTTAGGCTGCAGGCCTCAGAGCTGAAGAAGTCCCTTCTGCTCCCTCACCTCCTCCTACTTCCAGCCACTTCTTCCCACTCTCTTACTCCTCCTTCTGCTACTCTGGCACAAGCATTTGGGCATGTGGTGAAGTGCAAAGGGAGAGCTAATCTGACTTAAAAAAACTCTGGCTGAAAAAGAAGAGGTGGGGGGTTATCTAGCTCAGCTCCCTGCTCTAATTTATTTGCCGCAACCTAGGAGGTACAAGGAGGAACAATGTAAGAGCAGGGACTCCTTTAGCAGACAAAGCTGCTCAAAATAATGCTCATCAGGCTATGATAGGATTTCCTTTTTGTGATGACTTCTTCCTGCCACCTGCAAGGAGACAAGACAGCCCTGTGGCAGTTTGCTTGATGAGGATGGGGAGGATATAACCTGCTCACAAGTGCTGGGTTCCAAACTGGGCATCAAAGAGCAATTTAGAAGAAACTGTCAAGTGACAGTCAAGATCTGTATTCTAGTTTGACATACAGTTCAGTTTAAAATAAAAGTTTTTAACTAGTGAAGCTCTTCATGGTTTGAACCTCACTACCTCCAAACCCAGGAACTAGCACTTAATTCAAAGCACTGATAAGAGAAATCACTGGACCATTAGAGAATCCTCTACTGAACAGAAATGTATCCTTGGTTTATATCAAGGAGTTTTTTATTTGTACTCCAAAACTTAATGGTTTATGTAATTTGTAAAATATCTTTCTATGCATTTTTCTTATGATGTTAAATGTTATCACTGTGTACACAGATATATAAATATATATCTTCTTACCTCCTTTGTTTTTCTATCTTACTCACCTCTTGTCCTCTGGAGATAACTGGAGGCTGTAGAGAGTGTTTTCAATGAGTCAGTTTGGAAGTGACTCTGGGGATCTGAGGTTGCACAAGTACTTTTGAAAACACAGCCAAGGACTTGAGATACCCAGTAGCTTCAGGCATTAGGTTAAAGTGAAATAATGCTTCAAAACTAAGTCCTGGCTATCAGGCAGTGATTCCAAGTGAAGACAGATAGCTCCGAGGCCATGCCAGTGTGCTGGAGGCAAGACCTCTCCTTTTGTTTGTAATCAATCTATGGGATGATGAAGTCTGTGGGCTGAGGAAGAAGCTCCTGGGATAGCTGATGGAGATGAAGATGTGTCTGAGACCAGGTGCCTGACTTGGGACTGCCTGGGGGGTGTCCTTGTCCCTTGCAGATCAAGAACACTGTGCTCTAGGAAGGTAGGTAATGATAGGTGGAATCTTAAATGGAAAAATACAAGCAGTCACTGAGTGAGAACCAAGTTCCTGCCTTCTGGAGGTGTTCATAATTAACGAGTCAGATTGATGCTTACTTTCTCACTGGCCCATTGAATGTTGTCCTCTTTGCAGCTCAGTGAGCCAGCTGCCATAGGAGATGCATGAGGGTGGGACTGAGCATTTTATGCTCTGATGGCTGGAAGATCTTACTGGAGAAGTGGGAGCTGTGGGAAAGAAGAGTCTGGGTCTTTAACACCCTTGGAGTGTGCTGCAGAGACTGAGTTACCATCAAAAGGCTACCACTGCCATCTCCACCCATGTTCTGCGCTGAACTCCTGTGTAAGGCTCACTTAGATATACTAAGGTCGTGTTTTATTTTACTTTTTTCCAGGGAGCTTTGCAGAAAGCAGAATTACGAGGCAGCCTTTAGGGGCTCAGTGTGTTTCTTCTTTTTCAGACCTCAGGTAAGGTTTATTCCAAAGTGATGACAAAAGTTGATACTGATGTATATACATACATACATACACGTATGTGTATACAAAAGTTCCTCTAGGAGTCATTTGGTACTGCAATAAATGGTCAGAATCACTATTTTGAGTTTCCCAAACTGGCTGATTTGCTGGTAATGTAAATGGGGAGGATCTGACCTTCTGGCTCTTAAATCAGCAGGCTTTTTTTGTTGTTGTTGAAACTGAATTGTATTAGAGAAGTCAATATTTAACAAGCCCCTTCTATTTAGCTTTTTTTAAATTCCAGCAGGAATTCTGGTGTCAGGGGTGTGGTGCACAGAGATGACCCATGCCATTGTCATAGTAAGTAAGGGTTCACAAAGGGACGATGCAGTGACTGTGTCCCTGCAGTGTGCCCAGCAGACTGTGACTGCTGGATAATCTTTATTGCCTCATTCTGTGGAAGTCTCAGCTCCTGAATTACATTAGAATCTCTTATTTCATCTACAAAGCTGTAAAGCAGATACAATTTTCAAACAGTATGAACATTTTTCTTTCCTATTTTTTTTCAGGCCAATTCCATACCTTTCCTGAGGGAGCCAGAGTGCCTGGCTAAGTGGAAAAGTAATAGTGCATCTGTAATAAATAGATAAGATAAAAACTTGCTCCGTTGTAAAGGGTGCAGCTGCTTGATTGCATCTGCTTATTTTGTCAGTGTGTGATTCCCACTTTCCTCTTGTCAGGCTTTGAGATTATTAGTACTGAATCTTCACCTCACTGCTTGCATCTGCTGATAGTCTCTCTTACTTTGAACCTCATGGTGTGGTAGCATGAGCTGCTGTAATGACAGCTGACTTTATGCAAAAAAACCCCCCACAAACAACAAAACAAAACCAGCTGAGGAAAGGCATGGCACCCACACAAGTCCCAGAGAAGTACTTCTTCCGTAGCTGCTCTGAAGAGTTGCTACAAGCCTTTTTCAGAGTGGGAGTATAGGCAAGAGGAAATCTGATATGCAAGGATTTACGGCATAGTGGCCGTGCATGTCTGCCTCAGCTGGGGGTCTGCTTGTAGTGTGGGTAAGTACATTTAATTTAACTTTGATCTACTTTGCTTGGGCAACAAGCAGGGTGAAGAGATCACTAGAAGCACCACCCACTCGGTTAATCACCCCCAGCCCACTCCACGCGGCTGCGCCGTCACTGCTGCCCGTAGCTGAGATACAAAGATTAGGAATGGTTTGCATGTGTTTACAGGTGCTGCAATTGTATTTTTATTTCCAGTTGCAGAACAGACCTGTTGCACTACGGTGTATGTGAAGGTGTTGTGTGAAACCAGGTGTCCACAGACTTGAAAGGCTTTGTTTTCGCAAACGCTGATGCCGTGATACAGGAGACTCAGGACACGGGGTTTGCCTCTGTATGGCAGTAGTATCAAAACATTTTGTTATTCATTAGCAAAATTCTGTACTTTGTGGAAAAAGCCTTGTTTATCTGCTAGTTGATAAATATTTCAGTGCCCCAAAACAAGTGGAGCTGGATGCAGGGAGGTATGAGTGGAGACACAGGAGCCTGGGGGGGAAGAAGCAGGAAAACATATTTGAGAAAATTAACTTTATCCATATAGCAGAAGATGAAGATACTGCTTTGGGAAGATGGGTTTCCCTTGATATATTATGTAGGGAAATAATAAGTTTTGAAAGTGACTGAGCTTATGTAACTTTAAAATGCTGAGGCTGGCATAAACCTTTATGGTGCTTGAGGTACAGAAGGAAAAAAAGGTATGAATCAATGGACAACAACCACAGATCTGAGCACTTGGCAGTGGGTGACAGCTGTTGGATGTTGGACCTGTGAACTTAGAGTCAAAACAACACCCCACACTCAGCATTTTTACTGCTAAATGGATGAATACTCACAGTGAGTTAAGTACAGCTAGAGATTTTGGGGAATTTTCACATGCAAATGCCCAATAAAGATGTATATCCTCAAGTTAGAAGTAAGGTCTAGCTCCAGTTTTTGTGAATATTTTTGTGGGAAGGCCTTGGAGAATGAAGCAGCCCGTTCCACTGTTGGTACAAAGAATATCCCAGGATTTTCATGTTACTGGAGAGAATTAGCCCCTGGCCTCTGAGGAGGGCTGGATTTCCACCTCCAAGTACTGTGTGCCAGTACCAGCCTCAGATCCCTTCTGGTGTGTGACTTGTTGCAACCTGAAAAATTCACAAGTTTTTCCTCAAAAGCTTTTTTAAAAATAGTTCTGCTGCTTAGGAAAGTTAAGTAGGCTCAGAGAGGTATTTGGTCTAAATAGCAGGGGTTTAGGAGACGAGGAATGGCATGTTGCTTTTAATGGTGCTTCAGACCAGCTAGTGTCCTACTCCTGCAGCAAGGCTTGGTCAGACCCCGTTTTGTGCCTCTGGGGTTGATCCTGTCACATGCAGTTTGGATGTCTGTGATTTTTGGACAGCTGTATTCAGCTACAAAAAATGTTTTCTTAAAGCCTGATTAGATCAAAATGATGTTTGTGTTGTGTGTGACAGTGCTGCGGTGACTTGGAGAACCAAAGACTTCATCACAAAGAGGCTTCACTGTATCTCTGGTTTGGCTGATTAACAAATGCATTTAGTAACTGGAAAAATATGTTGCTGCTTTGTTGATGTGTTGACTCATTTGATGTATTTTAAAAGAAAACAGACAACAAACTGCTTGTCCAAACGAGCCTACTGACATGTCTGTGGAGGTAGGCTGGGCTGGAGGATGTCGAGATCGTCTCATCAGATTATTGTGATCTCTTGTTTGCTTCATGGTCTGTATGAAGAAATCACTTCTCTATTACCATCAGGTCTTCTGGGCCTCAGAGGAGGTTTCATATGGCATCGTTGTGACAAACACATCTATGCTTTATGAACAGCATGTCATGGGAAACTTACCAAACCACGAAACTCGAGCAGGTTTGGTACTGATAAAAACTACATTGCATAAAAGTTATCTGAATGGTATTTTAATGACTCAGCCAGTAATAGGAGAAAATATTCCATTCAGTGCACAAGAGACAAGATGTGCAGCTGTCAATCTAGAGTAAGAGAGGCTTAGTTCAGTTTGCAGGCAATTTTATTTAAGGATGAAACCACTGGACAGGAGGTTCAGCACACACATATGGGCGACGCACTTCTCAGAGCGGGGCTGGTTCTATATCGTGTGGAGCTGGGTTATTGTTTGCATCCTGGAGTACCCCTGCAGGAACTTAAATCTCTCTCTGTCTTGGTGTTTTTTCTTTGGGTGGCCATACATACTCCAGCAGTGACAGATTCATCGCTGTATTGCTGCGTTCTGTGCCTTTATGCTGGGTTTCTGTAGCTATTTCAGGCAAAATAAGCAAAGAGTCCTTTAGATAGTAGCACCTGGGATGTTGTCTCTGCCATGTTAATTTGTTAATTTGTTGTTGTCTAATAATAGAGCTGCGATGATGCTGCAATCCCTCTGTGAGGGTGATACTGGCTTTTCCTGTAAGAATCTCAGTGATTTTCTTTACACAACTCCTGGAAATCTTTCAGGCCTCTACCTTGACTCAAGTTTGGTTGAAATTGCCCAGTGAGTTCACTGGAGGAAGGGAAGAAACTATCAGGTAATATAAACTTTTTTTCCTAAGAATACCAAACTGAACACCCAGTGGAGGAATTTGCAAGTGAACACTACAATTAATGTAAAAACTTGACAAACACAGCTGACTCAGTGCATTCCCATGTTCAATATGGGCAGACTTCTTTTTTCTTCCTTAAATTTACAGTTCATTAGTGTATTTCTGGGATTGTTAAGCAAGATAGGATGAATGGAGTGTTCACACCTTCCCCAGGTACTGGCTAGACCTTCTGTTGTTTCCCAGAATTCTTCAGAAGTGCAGGTGTAAAATCCCCTGATGTAAAAACATGGTTTCTGGTGTATTCTTTCTAAAATTAGAAGTGCAATTTTCTTGCAAATTTCACGATGCAGCATCACGAAGTATATGGAGTATATGGAACAATATTGGGTGTTCTGTTTTAAAACCATGTGACACAGTTATGCCATTATATATACATTTACACATCAGTATGCAGACAGACTGTACGGTCAATAATCAGATTTTGAGGTAGACAGGCACATTAACATAGGTGAAACTGATCATGAGTTTACTGCAAGTCTCCTGGTTTTGCTCACGTTTGAGGAACTGCTGCTTTAATTAATTATGAATGTTCTATATCATAATATTTCTCTTTGAATATGAGAACTATCAAAATATAAGTGTATTATTTACATAGGTGTCAGAGTTGCTGCAGCTGATATTCTCAGCTAACCCTGGGTCCCAAGTCACGCTGGACTGGCTTCAAATTACAGAATTTGGTTCCTTGCAAAGTGCAAAAGGGCAATTTCTCATCTGGGGTAGGATGAAGTTGTGAGAATTCAATTTTAAAGGCAAAGAATCAGAGTGGTTTAAAATAAGCTTTTCATAGCCTCTACCTCAAAGGCACTTTCTAAGGCATTCAGCTACCATGGTGATGAATGTGGTATAAATAGAAAATAGATTAGATAGAATCCAAAACGTTTCTGAGTAGATCTAAATTAACAGTGGCCATTCAGGAAAGAGGGGTAGGAAGTCACTGTGCAAAATTTAAGAAAATACACACCAATAGTAAATCTAGAGTGGCTTATAGGAAGAGGAAGGTAGGAAGCAGTTGATTATATCATGGCTGGTAATACAATATCAACAGGAGTATTGGATTCTGATTCTGTTCAACCCTAGCACAGAAAATGCAGACACAGGAGATGTTTTAGAAACCTGAGAAGCACTGAAAGATTTTTACCTGGGAGACAACAACTTCTTTTGAACAGACAGGTGCCAGAAATGGCACTGTTCCCCCATGAATCTATGAAGCATACAAGGGATCCCACAGAGGTGGGATACACAACTAGGAAAGACACTCAGAAATAAGACACTTATTCTGCAAAATACATCTCTGTCCCCCGTCAACCAAACTCTCTTTAACTTGTCTTGTATCATAAGACCCTGATATAATTTAAAGACAGCAAGTACTTTTTTAGACTGTTTGCATAAGCAGCTTGTAGTTTTTTGCCACAGTATATTAAGGTCTGTTTGGCAGGAATTAAAGGCCTCGATTTGCAGACTTATTTAAAGGACATATAACTTCAGGGACATGGATGGTGCTGTTGTTTTCAGTGGGAGTACTCATGTGCTTTAAATTGCAGGTGGACTGAAGTACCCTGCTGAAGAATGCTCCTAGAAATAGCTGTGCACAGGTATAAATATGCAATAAGCTAATGTGTGGTCTACAGATATATCTTTGTATGAATAGTTCACACTGTGTTGCTGCTTTTTTGGGGGGGCTTTGCTAAGGGGAAGGTTTAGCTTCTCCATCCATTTATTTTCTAGTGATTGAGTTAACACTCTGTGATTGCTGGTGTGTGAACATCATTATTGGGTGACCTTTCCTAAGTGATTGTAGGATGACAACTGCGTAACAGCTGCTCTTAAACCAGCCTCAAGTTTATGACTATCAAGGGATTAAAGATCTGTCTTTTGTGCTGCTACTTGCTGAGCTTCTGAAGTGAGTCTTTTTTATGTTGTCATCGCTTCTGATAGTTAGAAAACAAGGTGGGAATTCAATCATGTATTTGTGACTGAGATGTCAGCACTGGTTTTGGCTGGTCAGATGAACAAAATGAGAGGGGACAGTTTATCTAACTCAAAAGTAATTCACTGAATATGATATGATAGCAGTTCTCCACATCAAAAATCAAAGTTTAAAGAAAGAGTGCTGACCAGCCATGTATCTAAAGATTGAGATTGTGGATTTGAAAATAATTTTAAAACAAACCCCAAAACATAGCTGAAATTATTTTGGATGAAGCATGATAGCTGGACAGCAAAGAAACTTCAGGGGATATGCAATAATGCTCCCTCATCCTCAAGTTACACGATTCAAGACATTGGTGACCTCTCTGTGAGGAGGCAGAAGTGCAGGAGAATGTTCTCAGGGCCTCTATGAAAGTGTCCACTAAATAAGAAAATGTACACCCTGACTACTCTCCCTTTAACTAGAATTTACCATGAACATGTGGCCTGCAGGTAGGTTGTTTGGGCAATGTGAAGACCCACAGTGCCAGCAGCACAGTCCTTCAGCAGATCTTAGGTGTTATCAGTACCACTGAGACAGCTGAGTGCTTTTACAGATCAGCTCAGCAAGGAGGAAAAGCTGACTGAAGTCGATCTCAAGCAGGGGAGAGGTTATGTAAACAAAGAAAACCTTTTTTGTAGTCTCATTTCTTTGAGGGTATGCAAACACAATTGGTTAACCTGCTAATTCATTTGGTGATGGCCCTGGACTCTGAGCTGCCACTAATCCTGCGCATCTGTTTTGTTCAAGAACCCCTGTCTCCTGGCAGATTACAGATGTAACCAAAGCTGGATTTCCATTACCCCTTCCCTGAAACAGCAACACGGTATAGCTGGGTATGGCACTATTACCTTTGGAGGTGCACGATCTAGAACACAACGTGCAGTTCATCTTAAAGCATCACAAGCACCCTTTTCTCGCATACTGGCTTCTCACAGCTAAGTGCAGATGTGCATTTTCAAAGTTATCTGAGTTTCCTGGGAGCTGCTCTGTTAGTGCTGAATAAATTCTCATGGGAGTAAACGGTTATTAAAGCTACACCACCTTCTACTCCCTTAGATTACTTTCTTTGTTGTAAACATAAGTAACATAAACACTTTAAGATAAAACCCCTAAAATAAAAAGTAAACCCCCAGCTCTCTCCTGCCTACACAGTTCTGCCTTTGAGCCTGAAATGAAAGAGTGGCAGATATTTAGCCACATCACTTAACACATTCCTGGAAGGCATTTGGATGCTGTGGTGAAAAGGGGTGTAGACAAACCAAGAGAAAACAACAAAGCTTAAATTATGTAACTCGCGGCAGGCTCTACAGACATCCAAACTGCGATCTCCTTGGGTGTCCATTTCCCTTCCAGAACAGTTTAAACTCAGCAACTGGTGTGACCTATACGGTGTTGAAAGCAGAAGGAGATAATGATGCCTGTGCACTTAAAGCATGAAATGACAATTACAACAGCTGTGTTCTGAGGGAGAGGCCAGGGTATCCTCCAAGTGCCACACTGATGATGGTTTTGGAAGAGTTTATCATTCCCTATATCTTAGATCAGGTCTTTCCTTCTTCCTTTTCTACCTGAGAAACTAGTTATTGTTATTGCCATTTAAATAATCATTACATACTGGGTTTCTAATATAGCACTAAGATGAATGAATGTTTTCACATTTCTCACCGCTCTAAGACCATCAGCTGACATATGTCATCGTAGTTTCATGGCACAATTTCTGTTCCAGGTACTCCTTGGATTTATCTCTATGTTATCTAAACTACAGACAGATGTCTTCTGGAACAGCTTAAGATGTTACTGTGTCTTACCCCTCCCCTCACTTCTGCTAACAAAGCAACTTGTTTGAGTGCTCCCTAACCCACTTCAGGCAAAATCAACATAGTTAGTGTATGGCTCCTATTTAAATTGCTTGAACTCAGCTGATTCTGCTTGAAGTGGGTTAGGGAGCACTCAAACAGCTGGGAGAGCTACCCGGGTAGTAATCAATGCCCAAGGGACTCTATAAACAGCTTGAAAAGAGAACGGCAGGGCACAAATGTTTCAAACCTCTGCAGCTGTTTGCAAATTGAGTGTCTACAGAGAGCCTGTAAGCTGCACGTGAGCTATTGCAATACCCGTTTCCAGATGAGGTGTTCTCTCTCCTCAGCCGTAACAACTAGCAACTTCTTAAAAAAATAAAATGAAATGAAAGTTGAGAATTATAAGAAAGTTTATGGTGATGTGCCCATATAGCATATGAGCAGATATTCTCTGAGCCCAGTGCAGCATATTGTGCAACAGCATGGGAGAGGGGAAATTTTGGCCAGGAAAGTCAAAGCATATTCTTTCTTTTATCTGTTGGATGCTAAAGCAGCGCCTTCCATGTGCCGTTTGATTTCACCGGCCAGACAAGGGGGGGCAGACAATTTCCATCACGCTCCAATCCCCAGCTCTGGAGGTACTTATTAGAGTCTGAACATTCGCTGTTTCAACCCACCGATAAGGGAGCCCATCCAACAAGCAAATTGGGCTGCCTTCCATCATGCTCTGTATCTTCCAAAATCTCCAAGGGGAACAGAGCGAACAAATATGTTGAGCGAGTGTGCTCAGTTTGTGGCAAACGGCAGAACAACCCCCCCAGGACATATGCACAGTCTATAGCCATCGCACCAACGCTGGGGATGAGGACCAGAGGATGCATCTCATTAATTTTCTTCCACAGGCCTTCAGTCAGCACAGAGCTGGGGGCGGGCGATAGGAAACTGCCCCCTCATGGGAAACATGCTTGCTCTGTAGTTCATGCTGGGGCCAAGGCATCTGGAGGAGCTATTTCTGGCATCACCACGCACTCACAGTGTGACCAGGGCTGAGTCACACATCATTATCCCGTATGCAAATTAGATGTCAACAACTTTGCAGGTGATGTTTGTTGCAGCCTATTTTTTTTTTTGTTTGAAGTGCTCAAGTGTACCAGTACATGGTATTCTGGGCTGACCTGGAGGATCTGTGGGCTGTAGCGCAGCCACCTGCACCCAAAGAAATAGCGTTTTGTGTTTTTACAAGTGACTGGTTCCACGTTGGTGTTTTTTCCTGGGGCAAACCCCACCTTCACTGAGACGTGAACCAAGGCAGGTCTTGCTCTGAGGGGCAGCAGCTTCTGCAGCGTTTGCTGGGGGATGGCGAACCCCTTCTTCCCCCTACAACACGGACTGTAGGCTTTGCCATCATACATGGCTTGAGAGAATCACAGAATATTCTGAGTTAGAAGGGACCCACAAGGATCATCAAGTCCAACTCCTGGACCTGTACAGGACATCCCCAAGCGTCACACCATGTGCCTGAGAGCTTTGTCCAAATGCTTTTTGAATTTTGTCAGGCTGGTGCTGTGCACTTTCCTGGGGGCCCTGCTCTAGTGCCCAGCCACTCTCTGGGTGAAGAACCTCTGCCTAATATCCAGCCTAAATTTTCTATTCTCTAACCCTAAGAAGCTTTTAAGCTGATGAAATTCGTCATGTCAGGCCATGTAGCAGAGGCCCTGGTTGACGTGGGTGAAGGAGTGTTCTCAGAAGCAGGAGGGTGAGTGTGGGACCTGCGCGTGATGTCAGTGGTGTGGAATAAGGAGTGGAACGTGTTGGCTTTGGCTGGGGTTATTTTCTTCAGTGTCTAGTGACTGCTTGGGATTTGTGCTGAGCACAATATAGAGATGTTCATTTTGGGGAACGGGAGTTCAGTTTGGAATGGGCNGCGGGCCCGCCCGCATGGAGCCCGCGCCGGGGGAGCCGGCGGCCGCCCGGATGGTGGCGTAGGGCCCGCACTGCCGGCCCCGCAGCATGGCGAGCTGCCTGCCGCCCTGCGTGATCGACGGCGGCACCGGGTGAGTGCGGGCAGGGGAGACCGGCTGCNATGATGTCAGTGGTGTGGAATAAGGAGTGGAACGTGTTGGCTTTGGCTGGGGTTATTTTCTTCAGTGTCTAGTGACTGCTTGGGATTTGTGCTGAGCACAATATAGAGATGTTCATTTTGGGGAACGGGAGTTCAGTTTGGAATGGGCAGCCCAGGCAGGTGGTGGAGTCACCACGCCTGGAGGTATTTAAGGAAAGACTGGACGTAGTCTGGTCGTGCTGGGTCGTAGGCTGGACTCGAGGACGTCCGAGCTCTTCTCCAACCGAATTGACTCAGCGGTTCCGAGTTCATCACCCAGCTCCGAGCGCAGCTCTCTGCCACAGACACAGCCCCGCGCCCGCGGGCGGCCCTGACCCGACATGGCGGCCCNGGGGGGTGCCTCCGCGCCGCGCCCCTCCGCCGCTTCCCGCTGCCGGCGAGCGCTCCACGCGCGGGGCCGCGCTTCTGCCGTGCGTCCCGGTGCCCTCTCGGCTTGCCGAGGGTTTCCCTCCTCTCCGGCCTTCAGCGGGCCGGTGCCCATCGCTCTCGTCCTCCTTCTCCCCCTCCTGCCCTTCCATCCCGGTGGAGCGCGGAGCGGGGCAGCCCTGCGGTGTCCCCCGCCGTGTGCGTTTCTATGCGCCCTTTTCGCCTCTCGGGACCCGTTTTTGTTTGTGTCCTCTGGCTTTGAAGTATGGCATGATGCAAGTGCTAAAATTGGGGACGGCTGGTTTCAGACGGCGAGAGGAGCCAGGAGCCCGCCCTGAGAGCGGTCCGGAGGCAGCCGCTGGAAAGGTTCGCGGCGGTGCCCGAGCAGGGCGCAGTGCTGTCGGTGCGGTGCCGTGCGTGGGCACAGAGCCCAGCGAGCACAGCCCGGTGCCCATCGCTCTCGTCTCGGTGCGGGTTCCTGCCCCCTCTCCCCGTCTGAAACCAGCCGTCCCCAATTTTAGCATTTTCAGCCGAGGTGGGAGCGGGCTGCCTTACTCCAGTGATGCGCTTGGTCACTGGGTCATCCCTTCACCTTTCTCGGATCAGTGTGAGATTTATCCCATACTTAACCAAACCACAAGTTTTGTAACTCAAGTCTCTGAGGGCAAGAGTGAATTGCAGAGGCTGTGTTTGGGAGGCGTTTCAGGAGCGGGTCTCTCCTACCTCTCTGTGCTGGAGAAGACCCATTCAGCATCCAGTCCTGCTGCGCCCTATGGGGGGAGGTGTCAGAGGGAGCTGTAGTGAAGGTAATGCTGAATCTGTGGTGTGCTTTTGCTCATTAATACCTTTCCTTTGGCCCAACAGTTACGGACAGCTCTGAGGAGAAGAGGTAAAGCACCGGTCCATGAGTAACTATTCATGCAGTAGCTTTACTTGTCAGACTCGGTGTCACTGATTGCATTAATTTAGCCTTTCCTCTGCAGGGAATTTGCAACACTGTTTTAATTTCTTTAATACTTGGAAAGTTATCTTTAAAATCTCCCGAACTAAACAATCTTTAAAAAAACAAACCCCAAACTAATCCAACCAAATCAAGAAACTCCAGTCCCTAGAAAACCACAGGAAGTACTTTCCATAGTTGTGGTGCCACATTGCCTTCTCCTGAAAAAGTGTGTCACGTTTTGAAACATGTCTATATTAAACTGTCACAAAAGTTTTACAAGTTTTTGCCTGTTTCTGCTTATAGCTTAGCTTACCACAAACCAGCTCTGTTCCCTTAGTGGGGAATACTGGAGTTCACAGCTGGAGGCTTTGGAAGTAGAATAGAGACCAGGTTCTACCTTGTATATAATTCTGCTTGCTCTTTAGATACTTCTTGGTGATTTCCCAGGTTTCTTCTATGTATTTGCTGAATATATTATAAGTACCTCTTCTCCACAGATCTGTTGATATTACAGGACTACTACTTGATAGTTTTGGGGAGAAATGGGAGGTCTAGGTGGAGCCTTTAAAAAGGGTACAGTATAAACTATAAAATCCAGAAAGTGCATTAAATGCCAAGTCTGCCTTTTGCAGAAGACCCTCTTGGCTTTCAGTTTGTGGAGTAATTCCAGTGTTACACTAGCAGTAGATATTGCCGGCCAACAGTTACACAAAATAAATAAGGATAGGAAATTGTTTATTGTGGCCTTTCAAAGAAATAACAGTTGTAGTAGAATTTCTGAAATCTGTTTAGTGTGTGCATGGGTAAAGCTGATGGGTTTTGGGGGGCAGGTATGTTGCTTTGTTTCAGGAAGGGTTTGGATAGTCCCCAAATGATGCACGTTTGTTTTTCATTGCCTCCAAGTGATCTTAATTCATAGGAGACAACTTAATGTCTCTGCTGCTGGGACTTGTGCTTGACTTTGCTGTAGGGCACTCAAACATGGAAGACTTTACAGCAAAGAGACTACTGAATGTGAAGTAAGTTATCTTGCAGAATTCAGGATGAAATGAGTCTGAACAAAAGCAGCCAGAAGAAGTAGCTTGACTCATTGATACGCAGTCTCTGGAATTTTCCTCTGTGTGGGCTGAAAAACCTTCTTATTGTTAGAATGAATCTGCTTTGGGTTACAGGCTTCAAACAATTCATTCAAATTATTCATGAAAGGGCTTTCAGATGAAAAGCTTACAAGAGCATAGCAGAAAGCAGAAGGTATGTGCATACATGCACTGTGAGACATTGTGTATGTAAAATACACTTTTCTACTTAAATCTCTGCTACTGAATGAGGTGTTCTGTCCAGCCACTAATCTATCTTTTTTTCATGTAAGGGATTTTAAGAAGTTTGTTAAAAGAATGGTTTTGTTGTTGTTTTGTGCATAAGGAGGCTGGCTTAATTTACTGTTATTTGCAGCCACAGGCCTCAGTCCTGTAAAATGCCAGAATTCCTCAAAAGAAGTAAGAACAGGTGTGTAGAAAATAGGTACAGACCTTGAGTGAGAAACACACTGCTTCAGGTCAGGATAACGTTCCTTTAGTTGACTGGATAGATGACTTGAATTTCCTTTGCCATAAACTGTTCACTCTTTATTCACAAATCTTGCAGAAATGGTTAATAATTTGCTATAATCTTTTCCATTAGTATTTGCAAATGGCTTGATGTAGTGCAATTTTGATGCACTACATCTTGATTTTCTCTGCATGAGGTTCTCCTCGTGATCGGTTTACACAGTGCTGTCACTCTTTTTGTGGAGAAGGGCATGCTATTTTTAGTTTCTTAGGACTACCAGGCCTTTTTGTGTTGCTGTTTTAAGTAGCTTTAAGCTTCATAACTAGTTTTATTAATTGGCATTTAGCTGTGGGACATCAGAACAGTAGTAGGTGGGTGAGCAAAACAAAGGTATCTTAAAATACCACTCTTCAGTGTATTTGCAGACACTGAGGAGTGCTGGTTTGGGTGTATTTTATTGAAGCCATTCCTTTTTAGTAAAGGAAAAGTACTTTGGCAAAGTCTTACAGATGAGTTTAGAGGTAAATACTTGATTTCTGGGAGAAGTGAGCTGGACTGGGTCTTAAAACTTGAAGGTTAAGGTGTTTTTGATGTTGTTGCTATTAAATATAGCTGGAGCCTCAGAACATGCTGTATTCCCCCTCTCTTACTATATTTCTGATGCCTAATGAGTTGCTTTAGCCAAGTATTACCTCTGCTCTTCACATGTGGGACATGTGAACAGGCATTATTGTAATTGCTGTTCTGGGTCTAAGGAGCTTGAGTTAATTAACTGTTGTTTATAATCACAGGCTTCAGTCCTGTAAAGTGCTAGACTTCCTCAAGAAACCCAACGACTCTACTGTACTCTTTATTCTTGTAGTGGCTGCTGGTGCTCTTGGATAAATTGTGCAGACAGAATAGATTTTTTTTCTATTTGATATTTTCTCCTTCATCCCTTCTTCATTCCCATCCCTTGATTTCAAAAGTGCTTTTCCGAACCTTCGTGTAGAACTTGTGTTGCAAGTTCCTCAGACATATTTGTAATAATGATAATGGAGTCTGCTGTGGCAGCCTGGCATCACAGGTGTTCTGGCAGCAGTAGCCTGGTTATTCAGCCTCTTAGCTGTCAGAGAAAGTGTTCTATTTGCAGAGGCTATTTGTTTGTTTATAGGACTTTCTCAAAGCATTCTGCTATTTTTAATCACATAATATCTATCTTTTCAGAGGTTTTTTTGTGTGAATGTAACGCATTGTTTTAAAGATGTGGACCAAAAAAGCAATAGAGAGTGATGAAATACTAAAATAGTTGCATTTGGGCTTTGGTCTTTTGCATACTTGCACAGAGAAAAATTGGATGTATTGTGTTTTCAGATGGATAAAGCAGCTGCCTGAGTTTGTGATTGGTTCTCATGCTTTGGGAAGAATTTTCCAAAACATGTCTCTTCTCTCTGAAGTGGTTAAGGGTGCAGCATCTGCTTCCAAGTGCAGTCCATTTGTAGATCTTTGGAGTCATTTCTTGATATAAGTTTTTCTGTCTTCCATCTTGGTGGGACCTCAGAAGAGAACGGGGTTAGGATGACCAATCCTCATGCAAAAGCTGGCAGAACTGGCTTGTGCACGAACTCATCACCTGGGCAAAACAGTATGGGAGAGACCACACTATTTTTAGAAATTGCTTGTTTTAACAATATGTAATTTCCAGAGATTTAAAAAAAAATGAGTAGTCCTCCAAATCTCCTTGCATGAAATACCCTTAGTCTATTGGATCAGTTTTCTGCTAATTTTTAGTGCAGTATCCTATATTTTGGCCAGTTTCCAGTAGGTTCCTATCTCACTGGCAACAAATTGCTGCTTTTAATGAAATTAAGTTGGAATGCTGATTATCTACACATTCCACTACAGCTGTCTCTGTAATTTACAGATCACAAGATGTTGCATTACCATTAGTCTGCTAGGCTGTAACCCAGGAGAAAGAAAACCCTGTTTTAGAGGCTTAAATATTCATTGGAGAAGGGACTGGAGACCAGGTAGCCTCTGTAACTGTTTAAGTCCAGAGCCTTTCCGGTCAGTGAATATTTAAATATCATGTAGGAAAGGGAGTATTTTCTGTAGGAGGTCCTGGAAGTGGGTCACCCAAACGCTTTAATGTGCCCTTGAGAGGTAGAAGGAGTTTGGGTCCTGCTGGGCCAAACAGAAATCTGGGACCAAGTCTGCCAGGTCCTGAGGCTCCTGGACAGCAAAGAGCAGCACAACTGCATAATCTCTCTTCCTTCTCAGTGGTTTTGGGAGAAATTTGAATTTTCCTTCCGTTTGGTTTTGTCAAAACACCTGAAATGTGGCTGCTTGTTCCAATCTGTCTCTTGTTAGATCCTAAATAGATTTTTTTTTTAACAGGTTTTGTTTCACTGCTTCTTTGCTTCAGCATTGAACTGAGAATTTAGTTATTCTCACAGTTTTAGTATTAGTCTTTCATGGATTAAAGGCATGCAAAAGAAATCTTTCCATATGTTACCTTCTGTGAGATGAGTTCTTTGAAGAGATTTATTTTTGTCATACTGAGAAATAAACTTATCCTGTAGTTTTTTCACTAGGTGAATTAACCCAGGTTAAAAATTAATCTGTAAAATACTGAGCTGTAGGGGTTTGGTAACTTTACAAGTTACTCTAGTGGGGGGATCTGATCCATTCTTGAGAGGGAAGGTAAAGCTCTTTCAGACTGGTAGCCCAAACTGACTTTAACAGAGTGTTTTCTTTTTTTAGTACTGTGAGTGTGTGTGAGTTTAGCATGTGTGTTGAGGGGGAGAAGATGGCAAACTGAACTCACCTCTTGGCCAGACTTTAGTTTAAGAAAAGAGTCCTTGCTAGACTGCAGGAACCTTTTAATTTATCCATGCCCACAGATATATAAAAATTGCATTAAAAAAAAAATATATATGTATTTACATGCATGTGTATGTATACATTGTCTTTGGTTTTTGTCATTGAGGCTTGAAGGGCTCTTTTGATGAGGCCTCTGCCTAGTTGTTATTTCTAAGTCTTGGAACTAGGTCTTTTAAACCAAAAAATGTGTTCGTTGATTTTTGTTATGTTCCTTTAGTCAAGATTCATTTCAGAGAGAGAAATAAGAGGAAGTGTCCTGTATTGGTCTTAAATCCCAGTGGAACTCCTGTTGTTGCTTGTTATGTCTTAACAATATTCCCTAAGTAGGTTTCATTCTAAAATGTGAAGAATCTATGCAGTAATAATCATAAAAAGAATTTTTACTAGTAATGGCCTTCTTTACAGTCAGTCTAATTTAACATCCTGATTATGTTTTTCTGAGAGCCACAGCAAGTGTGCATAAACACTTTGGATTAGACTGAAAGCATATGTCTATAATGATGATTAAAAACCCAGCAAACCCTTGCCTCCAAAACACAGTCCTTGTCTTTTTAGCCTTGGGGGGAATGGCTTCTTAACTATTGTTTGAAGTCTATTGAAGCTATAGCTTTGAAGAGATGTTGAAAATATAAATATTTAAGTTCCAAGGTCATTGATAATTCAATTTAGATTTAATTCCTTTATCTAAGAAAACTGTGATTCTTAATGAGCGTTTTTATACCAAATACTCTGTAAAGAGGAACCTACTTTTCAAGCTGCTAATGAAGATGCAAACCCTCTGCTTTGGCCATGACATAATAGTGTTTGCAAATACTGAGAGTAGGATGCAGACAAAGACTTTAAATTCACTTCAGGACCTAGACTGGGATTGGGCTCATTTAAGAATGTCATGGCTTTAGGTTTTTTGTGTAAAAATGATGTGAACAATGCTGATTCCCTCAAATCATGCTGCTATTGTACTTCTGTTTCAATCTAATGGCAATATTCAAGACTGACATCAGTCCCTGAAAGCATTCTATTAATTTAGTTGGGTTTTTTCCTATTTTTTTTCCTTTTTTACACTATTTCTTACATGGGTTTTTTTGTTGTTGAGGGGTTTTTTCTTTTTTTTTTTCCCTAGGAAAGAGAGCTGTTTTTCATAGTCTGGAATGTTAGTTGTTTCTAGTTGCTAAAGACCTGGAATAGCTTGCAGCCACTAACACCATGGAGAAATCTTTAGGTTTCATGTGAAAATTTCTTTACGTTTTTTCTTCCGCCTTCTTTTTTCCTGTTGATCCTTTATTTGTTAAAATAGATATTATATGTATATTGAAAGAAATGATCAATGCTTTGTACCATCTGCTGCCTATTTCTGATGCATTTCATCAGTGCAGGCTTGCTTTGGTATAGTATTTGTCTTTTATCACACACAGATCCTATAACTGTGAGAGTGGTTTGTTCAAGGCCTGAAAGGGAATTGTATCAGGGCTGTAACAAGGGTTCTCAGCTGTGGTTTTTATTTGTGACAGTATTTTTTTTTCCTGCATTTGAGGATATTAAACAAATAAATAAAGTCTTAAGGCCCTCTTTGGTCATGGTAAATGAAGGGTAAAATCTGCACGGCCCTATTTTTACCAAAGGGTGGAATGTGACCTGCCTGTCCATCGTCGTAGCTGGTCAACAAGATGGAAGAAGTAAGAGTTGAGTTTTCAGATTTGATAGTTCAGAATAACACTAGCAAAATTTGTGAGCTGAAGTTGTCTGAAAAATAAACACCTAAAATATTTACCGCTTCTGAGTTTTCTTCTCAGCAGGATGATACTTGAAAGCATAACCCAGAAAATGTGGACATGGCATGTGATGCCTGTTTCACCTTCACTTTAAGAAATGAAGTGAAATGAAAGTATTTTTTTCTTCATGTTTCTGCCTGTAAGTGCATGTAATGACCTGGTGTTGATTTTTTTTTTTTTCCTAGGTATACGAAGCTTGGCTATGCAGGAAATACAGAACCTCAGTTCATTATCCCATCATGTGAGTTGATTTTTTTTTTTTGTCCTTCCAAATTGTAATATCCACTGCTGTCACTGAGCACTTCCAGGATTAAATGGTGTGCTTCCAACTCCCAACTCAGCCGTCGTAGTCCCTTGTCCATCTGGGAAGTGATATTCATCGTGTTAGCATCTTTGGCTGGAGTGTAGCTAAACAGAGCTCCTTGTTTGCAGTTAGCTGGGACTGTTGCTCATTAAACCAGCTCTTGGTTGCTATGACAAAGATGAAGAGAACTCCAGTCCAATTTCCTTTTTATCTCCATTATTTTTCTGCCAGGACTCTTGAGTAGACAGAATGCAATTTACCTCCTGTCTACCTGACACCATGGTTACAGCCTGGATAATCTGGGGAAGGCTTCCAATCAAATTAAGTACTAACGTGCAGGTGGTGTCTGCCTTATTTACATTGTCTGGGACTGTAGACAGTTTAATATTCAAAAAAGTTGTTCCTATTAGAAAATGTTCCTTTTGGGTGTGTGTTTGCTAATTAAAATGTTCTTACACATTTACCATGCTTTTGTTGAACAGATTTACTCTTTAATTTTTCTTGTGTGTTAAACTCGTTTGAAATGTTACACTTTTCTGGTGTTTTTGGTTTTAATTGACATCTTAATACTTTCTCTGAAATGCTATATATATTTAGAAATAGTAGCACTGACTATGTATTTACAGCTGTAATGGCATCTGCTACATCCATTTATGTTGAACACTGCTTTTTACTTTTTGTAAACTTCGCCAGTTAACTATTTATTAATGCATCTAGAGTACCTTGTAGCTACTCATGGTAGAAAGTATAAAGATAAGGAAATTATAAAGGTAATTGGTGGCCAAAGAAGTGGAGACACGTTCTTCACCAGCTGTAGCTGCAGTACTGCTTAGTCTCACTATTTCAAGTATTGTAAAATTTCAAACCTAAACCACTGGTAAAGATTTAAATGTCTTATGTTAAAGAAGTGGGATAGCAGGCATTTCCTGTGAATTTGCTGTAGGTCCTGTTTTATACAACTATAAACCTGTTGGGGTGTAGATGTTTTTTCCAAAAGAATTGTTTGCCTGTGTGTCATTTTTTAGTGCTAGTAGTATTTGGTGTATTTGTGGATGATGCCTGACTACTTTGCATTTTCTGCTGCATGTTATTTAGGTCCTGATTATGACCTATTAAAAGAAAACTATATAAATAAGGTTACGTTTTAGCAGTACTTCATTCCATTTTTATTTTTAGCTTGCCCCAGATTTGATTTTTGCTGTCTCATCTTCTTGCCTACAGCAGCCATCATCTAATAATTTTAGTGATAGTTGCAGGCTGCTAATGGGAAGCATAAGTGTCTCCAAAGATTTCTCTGTAGCGCTGCAAATTGATTTCTCCCCTCCCTCTTTCCTCTTTTTCACCAACCAGGATAATGACTCCAATACTTGTTTTTGAATACACAGTTTATTCTTCTCCTGTGCTCTTCCTCTTTATTCTAGACTTAAAACTCAGAAAATTGTGTTGCTTACTGGAATGCTTCACTTTCACAGGTTTAGTGACTGCTGTAGTCTGTTACAGAATGCATTTTCAATATTTTCTGTGAATTATTATTTACATTAATGAGGGATGGGTGACCAGAATCCTGCAGGATGCAGTAAGAATGAACTCGACTATATTGGCTTGTCAGTAGATCACTTACATGATTTCTACTTTTTATATCCCATTTTTTATTTCTGGAAAAGAATCCTTAAGTAAATAAATATTCACCATTTGGTATTTAGCTGTTTTAATTTTTTTTTAATTTGGTTTTTGGGTTTATTTTAAGGTATTGCAATCCGAGAGTCAGCCAAAGTGGGAGACCAGGCTCAGAGGAGGGTCATGAAAGGTGTTGATGATCTGGACTTTTTCATAGGAGATGAAGCCATAGATAAACCTACCTATGCTACAAAGGTGAGCATTCAGGAGACTTAGACAGCTTTTCCCAAGTCTCACATTTTTATGATAAAGTGTTCTAGGAGTTACGGATAGCCATTCAAAACACGTTTGCTTTTTTTGTAAAGTATTTTTGTTGCTTTTTAATTTTTTTTTTTTTGGTTCATGGCTTTACCCTTTTTTAGATATCTGTTTTACTAGAGCTGTCTTGTGTGGTTGGTGTTTGTGTAAATATTCATTGATACAGTGCAGCTGTTCAGTTTTCAAAATTCTGAGCTATTAAAATAGTCATATACACTGAATATTTAAATTCTTGCTAAAAGTGTACCCTTTTAACATGGCATACAAACTGGAAGATGTGTTGGATACTTTTGCTTCAGGGGATGTCACAATTGTTTTGTGAAGGGCTGTCTTCAATGCAGCTTTTCTGTGAATCATATTTTCCATACCCTAGTAAAGGACTTCTTGTACTTAAAAAGCATTACTGGCTTATGAACTATGTGGAAAAAATCATATTTTATACATCCTTCTGTGTTACTTAAATGTCAGCTGTGTTCTTAACATTGAACTAAATGTAAACATCATCCCTGCCAGAAATTTTCGTCGAAAAATATATAGCCTATATGGTCTTTATTTCTTTTTATAATATGGAAAGGCATATTGAAGCCAAGTACAATTCTCAACTTTATAAATGACAAAATATATACAAAAAGAGCTTAAAACAGTTCTGCAACAGACTAATAGATATAGAGTCTGAATTCTAGAGGCTGCTAGTCCTGCAAGGTGGAATTTGGGCTTGGAAGTACCTGGGAGCAGGAGGTAACTTTGAATTGTGCCTCTAAATTAAAGTCAGGATTGTAAGATAAGGATAAGATACCTGTGAGATGAGGTGTTGGACTGTTCCTGCTCCTGGGTTTATTTGTCCTTTCATGATCCAGTGGTGACAAGTTTTCCTTTGCAGTGGCCTATCCGACATGGTATTGTTGAAGACTGGGACCTCATGGAGAGGTTCATGGAGCAGGTCATTTTTAAGTACCTTCGAGCTGAGCCTGAGGATCACTATTTTTTAATGGTGAGTTAATGAGGTCTGGTAAGGAAATAGTTTTGTTAGAGGAAAACCAAATACCATTCCAAGCACAAGTAGCTCTTCTGGAGGATTTTTCTCTGTATGTCTTATTTCTTTAGCAATGACAGGGTTTGGGTTGGGAGGAGAAAACTAATCTTTAAAGCTGCATTGTAACTATATTCTGTTAATTTTCTGATGCAGGCTACTGCAGGTCAGCTGTTGCTTTTGAAAAGCTTCAAACACTGTTTAAATTCTGTTTGAAATTTTCTATTTTGAGTGCACTGAGGATTTTAAAAGTTTGATTACCATACCAAGCTAATCAAGGCAGGATCCTGTTGAGGTGCTTTTTCAAAACTCTTTGTTTTTGCAGACAGAGCCTCCACTGAACACACCAGAAAACAGAGAGTATCTTGCAGAAATCATGTTTGAATCGTTTAACATCCCAGGACTTTACATTGCTGTGCAGGTGAACAAAGTGACTGTGTTCTTCTAAAGTACAATATAACTGCAGTGTTTTGGCCTTTTGTAGGCGTGCGTCTAAAATGTTTGAAATGGTGTTTTTTGAGAGTGTAAGTTAGCACACTCTGCCTGCTTCTAAATATAAACTCTCTGTGCTGCAGGCAGTGTTGGCCTTAGCTGCCTCCTGGACGTCACGGCAGGTCGGGGAGCGGACTCTGACTGGAATTGTCATCGATAGCGGTGATGGAGTGACCCACGTAATCCCCGTGGTGAGTAGCAGGATGCACTTTGAAACCAGCAGTGGTTTGGACAAGGACAGGGTTTGTTTACAACAGATTGAAATAAGAAGGGTCAAATGAAACCTTACTTTTAAATTTTTAGTGTTGTTTGGGACTTTTTCTCCCTGAAGAAGTATGTATTTCATTATGTGAACTTTATTATGTAATTAATTTAGCTTGCAGACCACAGAAAGGTCACAGTAAGGAACCATCAATCCATCTTTTAAAAGGCTATTTCTGTGTAAAGCCCTGCCTTCCATTACTGTGATACCTCAATTCTCTTTAATATCAATAATTATCATGAGTTTATGTCTCCTGCATGCCACCAGTGTCTGACAAGAAATGTCCTAACTTTTTTTACATCCTGCATTTTGATTGTTTAACGTATCTAGTAATGTGTGCTTTTTATATGATTTATTGTATATTGTTGTTTCCACTCTGCTTGTGTGGAAACAACTATAAACTTGTATAAATACCTGTTCAGGTACATGGTTGATCTCATCAGCTTAATTATGTGAGGATGTTAAAAATACAGAGCTATCTGTGCATACTGACATCTGTTGATGTCATTTTGTGCATTTTTGAACCATACAGTGTCCTTGAATGATCAGGTATTTTAGAAATGAAAATTTTATTCCCTTTAACTTCATCTTTTATTTTGGTGTTAACCTGGTCTTCTCAGTATTTTTATTACATGGGCAATGCTGTGAACGAACAGCACTTACTGTGTGAAACTCTGAAAAGTGTAAAAAAAAGGAGGGAAGAAATAATGTGGCTCAGCAATACCAGTGTTTTCAGTAAATGCATCCTAAAAAAAAATTCAGCAAGTAATTTTTAAATTTTTGTTCTGCTTATTTTTAGATACTACTTAATTTATTTCTTCTTGTCTGAGAAATTGAATAAATTTTATACCTTTTTCTATTAATTTTTCACTCTCAAAGAGAACACAGGTAGTCTGTTTATTGTGTTTGCTTTTCTGATGATGCCTTAAAGGAACCATCTGATCTGACTAATGTGTACAAGACCATTTATCACTTGTGTATCTATTAGATAGTCCATATCTGTTTCTATGTGGTAATCAAGGTCTTTAAATAAAAATGATACCCAGTTTGCAGTGGGGCGCACATTTTTAGAGTGATTTTACAGTTCCAAGATTTTACTTTTAATAGAAAATCAGAGTGTTATAAAAAAGAATGTTAGTTATTGATACACAGTAAGTTTTCCCCTTAAATATGTTTTTTCCTCTCCTCCTACATAGGCAGAAGGCTATGTAATTGGAAGTTGCATCAAACATATTCCTATTGCAGGTAGAGATATTACTTACTTTATTCAACAGCTTCTAAGGGAAAGGGAGGTAGGAATTCCTCCTGAACAATCTCTGGAGACAGCAAAAGCCATAAAGGTACACCCTCCTTTATCTCTTAATAAATACGTAATAAATCTCCGTGAGCTAATTTTTTGGCTCTAGCAAGTTGCTAGTGGCTCTCTTAAAAATGCAGACGTAGGCAGTGTATTGTAATTACACCAGCTTCTGGTGGTTTATCCAATCTAGTGGGGGAAGGAGAAAGAGGCAGAAAATATTCATGCTAGACTGTTTGGAGTGAGTGTGTTCCGCGGATTAAATCAGCATTTAAACTTTGGAGTTGTTTAAAATTTGCTTTGTAATAGAATTTAAAAAAAAAAAAGAGTGATTGTGTGGGTCTGATCTTGCAGTGAAAGCTTGCCCTTGAACTTCTTTATTGCCACAGACCTGCTGTTGGTGATGTTTTCATTTTGAGAGAGGCAAATGTAGCTGAGTCAGCGTGTGCAGCCCTTTGGAAGCCCATGGGCCTCGCGCCTTGTCTGGTGGGGTTGAGGCTTCGGTAGTCGTGTGGGTGAGAAAGTCCCTTGAGTAGCTCCACCTGTAAAAACGCTCACATTTTTCTTTCCTGATCGTGTTGCACTTCAATTCGCCGACGTGCTAATTATTTCGGCTGGTTTTAATCCGTGGTGTTTCTTAACAGGAGAAATACTGCTACATTTGCCCCGACATCGTGAAGGAGTTTGCCAAGTACGACGGGGACTCCCGCAAGTGGATCAAACAATACACGGGCATCAACGCCATCAACAAAACCAAGTTTGTCATAGATGTCGGTTACGAGCGGTTCCTCGGACCCGAAATCTTCTTTCATCCCGAGGTAGGACCAGGGAATAGCTGTGCCAAGTTGTGCCATTCCCGGTGCCTGGGCGCCATCCCGTGGCAGTGAGGGGCCAGTGAGTCTCCTGAACACGAGCCAGGTGCGCTCACAGGTGACTTCAGCACAGCAGAGAAGTGTTTTTCTGATGTCCAGTCTAACATTTAAAACATCTTGTTCTGTTCCTTTTAAGGCAATCTGAACTTGAGAAGAAGCTGTTTGAATTCCCTATTTTTACATAATATTTTCCTCTTTCTTTCAGCGTCAGTTTAAATAAGTCTTCCTTTATACTTTGCTGCCAATCCCTTTGGGCACTACTCAGCATTGCATTGATGATATTTTAAATATTGGATGCAGACCTTTGATACTGAGTCAGTTTTTTAAGCCTTGGAGGATAAATTTATCCTTGAAGGAAGTCCATTGAAATCTCTGTTGGTGTGGTCATAAGTAGGATATACAATTCTGGGAAAGATTGCTGTACCTCATCTGTCTTGATTTTTGGTAGTTCAGTTTGAGTGAGTTTCAGGATATTGTGGAGAGGAAGGAGTCAAGTTTTAATACAGGTCCTTTCCATTCCTGCACACTTGGTTGAATTTATGGAGGCACCCGTAGTCTGTAATACTGTTAAAAACTTTTATTAAAATCCACAGTAACACTGGTGAAGTTTCCCTTTTTCTACCCTCCTCCTTGGAAGAATATTAAAAAGCTTCTCTCTGTCACCTTTTGTCTAAATTCCAGCTTTAATCTTCTGTACTCAGTTTATGGCCATCTGATCTTCTGCCAATATTAAATGTCTGGGCTAAATAGTTTTTCTTCCCTGCTGTTTACCCACACGATTTAACAGAGAAGCATTGAATCCCATGTCAGACATAATTTTAAGAGCTCCTCTTTCCATAGTCTCTTCAAAGGCTGTTTGGAACAGGATGAAGGACCAATTTCCATTTTTTTCATTTCTTGATAGTTTCTTGAATCTCTATTGAAAAAACCACCTGAACCTGAACTGACTTCCTGGACAAGAAAAACATAGTTGATGATGTGTACAGCATCCAAAGAGAATTTCTTGTTATGTTTCATTAACTCTTCACTTGAAAGGGTATCAACTTAGCTGAGTAAAGTCTGCCTTTGGTAAAGCTGTCTTGTATTGTTTTCCTATTTTCAGTTTACAGAATTTGTTCTGAAGTCTTTAATACTCCTGAAGTTAGGTCTTGGGGTTTGTGGTTATCTAGATTATTTCTCCGCTTTTTGAATTAGATATTTTATTTGCTGTTCTCCAACCATATTGTATTGGCTAGCTGATGCAATTTTATATTCAGTTCCCTTGTTCCTGTTCTGGGATGGTGTTTATACCCTGCCTCTCATTTCTTCTTATTCCTTTTTCCCTGCTGTTTTATCAATATCTTCATGGAGAGCTCAGGAGTTTTCAGGCTGTAGTTCATTCAGATGAAAACTCTGTGTGCAGCAGCACGGCTGCTTGCTTCTCTTTTGATTTACGTGGCCTCATGTTTTTGCTTCTTGCATGATTAATTCTTACTGTGGAAGTTAGCTTGAATTCTTGGGGAGTGCCCCCATCATTCTTAGGGCTCCTGAGCTCCAAGCCAACTTCCTTTGCTAATTTTCTCTCAGTTCAGTGTATACTTAATATGTTTGACTGTTGTTATTTGTTCATCCAGGTAGATACCTCATCTTGCTTTGAATATAAATCCCACATACTTCTACCCCTGTGGAAAAGCTTGTAATATATCTAGAATAATACATTAATATGTATTGATAATTAATTTAATTTTTCAGCGTTTAACCTCTGAAAAGAAAAAAACCTGGCCTATTTTCAGTTCTTTTCTTTAAAGCTTATGTTAAGTTTTAGGTGGAAAATTGCCACTAAACTGTTTTCTAGCATTAGCAACTCTTGACTTTCTAGTATTTATAAATGCAGAAATTTACATTAGCACTGTATTGTTGCTTGCATTGGTGGGGGGTTTCACTCAAAACCTTAGACTATGCTTTTTTGGACATTAGATACTCCCTGGGCTTGGGAAAAAGTCTTGACTTTTTGGTGGAATTTAACTGAAGTATTTTAGTAGCATTGAAATTTTTTTACAGGGAAACATTCTGATTTTCACACTGGTTTTTTTTATCTCACTTGAAAGGAAGGGCAGGACCACAGTGCACAGTAACAGTGTGTTTAATATTGCAGGAGAACTCAAACTCAAGTCACAGGCAGTAAAAGGCCCATAGTGCATAAATTGTAAACAGTGAATTTCTGACCGGGGAAGAGAATCTGAGTTTCTCAGCAGAAAAAGAAATTCTCATTTCCCTTGTAGAGAAGTGTTTGTTTTAATGTAGAATAAGTGGTGAGCAAGACTTGAAACTCCCGCTTGTCCCCTATTATAAATATCTCCACAGTCTAATTTCTGCCTTTTTTTTTTTTTTTCTCTGTTCTTTGGATGAAAAATCTCATGCCTGTTCTGTTTCATTTTAGTTTGCTAACCCTGATTTCATGGAATCCATTTCGGATGTAGTTGATGAAGTTATACAGAACTGTCCCATTGATGTCCGGCGTCCATTATATAAGGTATGGCCTTTCTCTTGTGAGATTCATGTAGTTTATTTAAAGACTAAATACCAGCATCATGATCAGAAGCATATACATGGATATTACATCCTCCACAATGAGAAATGTGAACTTTGTATAGAAATGAAACGAAGTGCCACTGTTGAATGCCACTAGATATTTGCTGGTTTTTAGTTTTGAAAGAAAAGTATCTGGAAAGGCTTGATACATAGGTAAGTATTGTCCCTGAAGAACCTGCCTTTTGGGATGTTACTGGTATCTGGCATTTGTATCTGACATTTGTAATATGAATTCTTGTGCATGAAGGACTTTTGGTTTTGCCCATTTTAAGGGTTATAATGTGGTCTTACCCTTCTCACTCCCCTCCTTCCCCTGCTTTATTAAGTAGTGGTTTCAAATAATTTTTTTCATAGTCTTGTCTCGTACCTGCCCATTGTCTGCAGTTTTAGTCTGTCTTGAATCACTTATAATGTACATGAAAACTGAAAATATTTCAGGAGACAACAGTTAGGCCAGCTTAAACCTGCCTAGGGTGTAGTCCAGAGTACTTGCAGTCCCTGACTTTTTAAGGAGTGAAAAGTAAGGTACTGACTGCATAGTCCATGGCAAGCTCTGTATTGGCAGCACATCCCATGGTTCCCAATTTTCTGTTTGAGCAGTACCATTTTGGATGTAGCAGCATAAAGCAATAGCACAGAGAGATTTGCCTGCTCATGTAAAAGGTGGTAGCGTTCCTCCCTTGTTAGAATGAGCATTAACTTCCAACTAAGTCATGTCTCAGGGTAATTTGTAACTATTAAAATTTTACAGTCTCTTCTGCTTGCCTGGTAAACACCCTCTGTAATCTAGAACAAGGTGTAGCACTCCAGAGCAGATCTGTGGGGCAGGATAAAAGGGGTGGTTAAAACTACTTAACAGGCTCATACATGAGTTCTGCAGTAGATGTCTTCAGTGGCTTCCAGCTTAGGTAGAGAAGGGTTTAGGAGCCCCTTAGTGTGTGGTTGTGCTTAGGGTCTCTGCTTTTTACCTGAAAGACCAAAGCTTCCTCACAGCAACAGATGCTTTGCTTGGTAGGGTAGGGCTTGGTACTGACTTAGAAAGTAGTGTTTAAAATTTGAGGATGTTATTTCTGCTTCATCATAATCAGCAGACAAATAACTTTCCCTTGGCTGAGCACTGATGGAAACTTGTTTTTCCTTTTTCTGTTTTTCATTATACTTGGTTAATTAAAATAACATTTCACAATTACCTGTTGAATGTACTGAGAGATGTGAGTAGCTATTAATGGCAATAGCTGCTGTCTTCTTTAAGCAAGGTCACTTGAAAGGGATGAGCATCTCTTGTTTGCGTTGTTTAAAACAGTGTCTGGATGCAGAAATATTCCACTCATACTTTCTCTCTGAGGTTTATCAGTTTCACTTGCCCATGGTGCTGAGTGGTGGCCAGCCAAGGCCCTGTGCTTTGGAGCTGAGTTTCCATCAAATGTAGTTGGATTCTTCCTCAGTGTTTCTGCAGAAAATACCTAAGTACCTAATACCCTTCTTGCAGACTTTATGTGGTATGTAGCCTTTGAATCGCTGTTCCACAACCCATCTTTTGATGTCCTATGGTATTGCTGAGTTTTATTGCCAATATCCCTGTTTCCTAATCTGATCAACATCTCTCTCACAAGGCCAGTTATCTTATCTTACCTCATGTTTGGACCAGCAGAACCTTGATAAGACTTCTTTAGCCAGATCTGTGACAAACCCACCCTTAAGAGGAAGAAAGCATCTAAGATTCATAAATGCTCATTGGTCAAAAGGAATGACAAAAGTCAGAGGGTCTGAAAGTTTTCTTAATAAATTACACATTTGGCATGGAAATTGGTCTGTTAGTTTCTGACCTACTCTATGAGCACACAGCAGCCAGTTTTGGGTGAAGGGGTAGAGTAAAAGGGAAAAGAGGAATTAAAGAGGGAGTGATGAATTAAAGAAAGAGAAAGAAAAAGGGAGCACCAGTCCTGGTTTCAGCATCAATCCAGCTGCATCAGCCTGGCCAATGACATGTCCAGGGTCATGGGGGTACCTTTTTATGGACAGATTTCTCTGCCCCAAATACAGGTTTCTTGCTTTCCATGTAAATTAGTTACCATGTGCAGTCTGTTCTTTTCAGGCCTTTCTGGAAATGGGTTGGAAGGCTTTGGGGGCCTTTGGTGGTAGTAATCCCACCCTATAGTCCATGCCCACTTCCTCCCCCTCATTCCTTGTACTGCGTTGTGGTTCTTTCTCATGGACAAATGCCCTATATCTGCCTGGCCCCTCTTCTCCAGCCAAATCCTTTTCTTCCTCACAGTGTGTTAATACCAATAGTCCCTGGTTATTACCAGCAATTCTTGTCTGTTATTACCAACAGGCCTTGGTTGGCTCCACAGCCATCTGGTTACTGGTGTTTGAGACATACACATGAGCCCCTTACTTACTGGGAATTGGGAGCTCAAAAGGATCTCAGTTTGGACTGCTGTTTACAGGATCAATAGAGAGTGGGCTTTAATCATAGTAGTTTTCCATCCTGGCCACAATTTGAGTTGGTAATTTTCTTTGAAAGTTCAATAACAGAAATATTATTTCACTTGAGTTGTTATTCAGGCAAGGAAAATAAGTTTCCAAGGGTGTTTGTTAAAAAACAGGTTCTCACTAAACACCTCTCACTAAACACCTGGGAACAGTGTTTCTCTTAAGCTCAAGAAAGGCTTAGTCCAAGTGCAGTTTGTCAGGGCTGAGGCCTGATGAGCTTTCTCAAATCCCAGTGAGGCCTGGGGTGGGGGGGATGCACCCCCAAAAATCCATCCCACAACTGAAGTCAACTTTGCTATGCTTCCACAAGATCCCATAACCTGCAGCCATTCAATACCAAGCATGTTTAAGTATTCGTGAATCAGATCATCCTGAATCAAATGACAACATCCCTGACCTTAAACTCTCAAGCCAACTTCTCAAGTTGAAAACACTGCATGAGGTGAGGACTGTAGGATACTGGCAAGCATGGTGTTATATTGTTGATGAATTATCGAGGTTTTCCATGGAAATGCAGGTGCATGGAGAGAGGATTTTGACAATATTGGCTCTTTCCCTTAGAGAAGGTGGCTTCTTAGCTGGGTGTGCAGCTCTTGTGGACTCTCTCAAAATGAAAACTTAGTGAAATAGTGAAGTTGAGCTCATTGGTACAATTAAGACTTGGACTGCACTTGTCGTGTCAGTGCTTTCTCAGCAGGTTAAACTGCCCAGCTCACAAGAGCCCATCCTCAAAAACTGGAGAGGTCCCGGGTGCAGGAGGTTATCGGGGTGGTAAAAACTCCCTGACATCACTTCTGACTTCAGTTGCTGATAAATAGAAACTCTTGGTGTGAGAGCAGCTCCAGCTGCACGGTGTGGTGGGTAGATGGCACTGTTCGACTGGCTTTGCTGATCCCTGCTCCAGCACCACGGAAATTCCCTGTTCCTGACCCAGGGCAGAGTGGGGAGGCTCTGGGGGTTTGGGAAGGGTGGAGAGACTGCCAGGCCACGGGATCTGCTGGCACCATGACAGGACATGGGAAAGGAATGGCATTCCTGCTGTATTCCTGCAGTACTCAAGTGGAAGCCCCAAGTGATTATCTCTGCCAGTGCAGCACAGGAGTACTGAGGAGAAGCCCTGCTTATTCCTGTCACAGCTGTAAATAAATTTAGAAGATTACTCCTGCTAGTTGGTTTAACAATGGCTCAGTGCATCTGCAGGATTTTCTGGTTCCTTTTGTATCTGAGGCATATTTCTGCAGAATGGCACCACCATATGTCATGCTGAAATCCTTTACTATTACTTGAAATGTGAAATGAACATTAAAAATCATGATTTTAAGGAAAAAGAGATGGTTTCTTTATCATTAGAAGTAAATGCATTTGAAAAATAGTGTTTCTCACAATAAATTTACTTCTTTGTATTATGTTTGTTGTTTGCTATGAACAGTATTTATCCTTATGCTTTCCATACTATGTTGGCAAATAGTGCCCTGTTTTAACCAAATTAACAGAAACACGTAGCTTAATTGATTTGCTTGCTAATGAAGTGCTTGGCTTCAACTTCTGAACCTTCCTGGTTTTACCCATAATAATTTTTATTAACAGCCATATATTGATCTCACTACATGTCTCTGGTGGTCTTGTCGTGTCATGTTAACTTTAATTTGGGCTGTCAGTTGGAAAGAAGGGAAAACGGGATGTGTTGTTCTTGCTTGCCAGAAAAGCAGGGGATGCTTTTCAGTGTGGTGCTGCAAAGTCTGACGTGTCCAGCTGAGAGTGTGCTCACACCACGGTGCAGTGTGAAGATGGACAAACCAGTTCAGCACCTCGTGTTTGGTAGTGCTGAGTTCTTCAGGAGCTAGTTTCACTCTTTGGGATTTTTTTGTGAGCTTGATTTAGTCAGAGATTTCTGTTGCAGGAGCTGGGTTGCTTTGTTGGATAATTTCATATCTCTGCAGCATAACATTGTACAGGCATAGTACCAGAAAAGGTACAGTGAGAAACTCAGTACCACGGAGTTCAGAAGAGAAGGAAAAGGTACAGATGAGAAGGGAGAAATTTCTTGCCAGCCCTCTGAGATGATCTCGATGATCTTAGAGGTCTTTCCCACCCTTAATGATTCTCGGATTGGTATCCACTGCCCTGGTCTCCTTCCAGAAACAGCCTACTTTCATTTATTTACCTGTTGTGGTTAACTTCTTCAGGTGTGTGGAAGGGCTTCATCCCTCTCTGCTGAGGGAACACATTCTTTTGAAACAACTTAAATGCTCAGCCAGTTAGCTATAAAAGTGAAAACCAGGTGGAGGTTCTTTCCATCAGCAGGTATGATAATTGGTGTTAGCTGAGAAACATGTGGGCTGCTTGGAGCTGTTAAACCAGCTGAAGTGTGTTTGAGCAGAGTAAGATCAGAAGAAGTCTTCTTTAAAGGAATCAGCTGGAAACAGATACTTAAAGCCTTACTTCTGTGATGTCTTTTTCTGGGAGGCCAGAGGATTCCCTGACAGGTTGAAAACCCCAACATCTCTAGTAAGCTTTCTCCATGGACGTTTCTAGCATGCTTCATTTTTATGTTTTTTGTTAAGTAGTTATTGGAATCACTCAGATTTATTCTAGCAAATATATTCGAGAGGTGAGGTGGGTGGTGCTCCCTTGGTTTTCTTTTGGGGTTTGTTTTTGTTTTTTTTTAATCTGCCCATCTTTTCTCCCTGTTATTGTGTCCTTTGTAAGTGGTGGGTGTGGTGTTTGAGGGGTGTGGAATAGATGTGGATTCTGGTTTCATTTTAAGTGAGGAGTACCCGGCTTCTGACTTTGCAGAAGTCTGATTTGCTGAGTTTAGAACTTGCTGAGGGCTGCATGTCAAAAGTCTTGTACTAAAGAGTTAGCGTGGATTTGGTCTGGCACTGACAAGAAGTCCAGGGAGCAGGGGAGCTGTCACTGGATAATTAACCATCTTCTAAAGGCAGTTGGTGTCACCTAGTTACTTGTATCCAAAATTCTGCTTAGCCTGACTGGTCCAGATCTGTGATAATGAGGTGACTCAGCTTTTCAACAATTGTACCTTGGTGCTTCTGTTCTTCTTGGGCAGTGTTATTGTTGGACTGATTTCAGTGTGTAGAAGTACTTGAATAGTCATAGTTTGAAGAAGATGTAACTTCTTAGCCTCTAACCCTGGAATGGTAACTGGGTGGAAGTATCCTCCCAATGATGCTGCTAACGCTGCAGTTACATGAATTGGTCTTGGATGTATTCGAAAAATTATTTTCAGGTTTATTCTGGAATCTGTTTTTAGTGGTAGCATTGTCCACTTTATGGAGTATGCTTGAAGTTTAATTTGCTTTGAATAGAATTACTGCTTTCACATTCTTTGCCAACTTCATTATCTCCAGGTAATATTTTCTGATGGCATCTTTTTAATTGCTATTTCATCACTCAGGTTGGTTGTTGTCTTTTTTTGCCCATTAGCAATTTCCTTTTCCCAAGTGGATTGCATGACCACTTTGATGCAGGGGAAGAAATGTTCTTGTGTGGAGGGGGAGTAGGGGGAATCCTCCCTCCTGCTTTAACTTTAGGACCAGCTGTGATTTCTGGCTCCTTTCCTCTTCTCTGTCCTCCTCTTTGCCTTTTGGAAATGTTTCAGTAACATTTGGGGACTTGTGCTTTTTTTCTTTAAAGCACACCTGCCTTGTTATGTATTCTTTTATACTGTAGATAATCTGAAGCTGTGAAGAAATGAGTTTTTCCTACTGTAATGGTTTTTATGATGTGCAGGGATTTTTTTCTCATGAATAAGCAAACAGCTTTCTTCTCACTTTACAAGGTACAAACAAGATTTCCCTGGTTATCTGTTGCTTAAAATCCAAGCACTTCTGTACCCTGCAAGTGTGAACACTTATTATGTATGTCTTTGACTCTTCAGATCCATGTGCAGGATGAAAACAGTGGGTCAGGGATTCTTTCATTATGTGCACAGTCTTGGTCTGCAAAGTCAAAAAGTGTTACTGAGAGACAGTCCTTAGACCTGTGTATGATGAACTCCTGATCCAAGTTCCTTGTGGACATGTGTCAAAGGCATGTGAGTGGTTTTAGAAAGTGCTGATTGGCACTTGGGGTTGCAGTTGCAGCACTGTGCAGAGGCACATGTGCAGTTTAGTCATATGGAATTCTTTTTTCTGATCATGAATTGCATTTTTGCAATGTTAACTTCCAGGGGTCCTGTCCAATGTTATGTTCTAGGGGTCCTGTTTTGAATCCCCCACCTCTGAAATGGCTTCTGCATTAGTCTGTGATGCTGCAACGTTATCAGAATTAGGGATGGGAAGTCCTGAAATGCCTGTTTAGAGTCCAAGTACAAGTCCAGCTAAGAAGCATTTGGTTCTGCTTGGGAAACTAAGTAGTCCCAGACAAGCAAGGGAAGAGGCATCATACCCTCCTCTATGCTGCAGTTCTCTGTGAAGGTGTGGTGTCTTTTTGAAGAACTCTGGAAATTAAAAAAAAAAAAAAATCGAGTTCCAGGTAATTTTGTAGCTTTTGTAGATATGAAGTATGATGAGACTTGAGCCTTTTTGTTGTGAGGGCTAAAACTGTGTGCTGTGAACATCCCCAGAGAAACTTCATGATGTACTGTCTTATTTCTGCTGCTCTGCACTTGTAGGGTAATAGCTCATGGTTTTAATGGAATCTGCTTTTGTAATAACCCATTCTACATAAATGTATTTAAATGAGAAAAGTAGAAGAGCCATGAACCTCCTATGAATTGGGGGGTGCTTAAGGTGTTCTGCCCTCCTTGTCAGCTTCCTAATGATGCTGAGATCCAAATAGTCACTTCTGCAGTGCTCTGCAGTGCTGGCTGGCTGGCTGCAGTGCTGCTTGAAGATGGATTTACAGGATGTCTCTTTAATTTCTGCGCAGAATGTGGTCCTCTCAGGAGGATCCACAATGTTCAGGGACTTTGGACGGCGACTGCAAAGGGATTTGAAGAGAGTGGTGGATGCAAGATTGCGGCTTAGTGAGGAACTCAGTGGTGGTCGGATAAAAGTAAGTGAGCATTTCAGGTGCATTAATTACATGACTAGTGACAGAAATCAAGTTCAGAATTTTCACCTCACTAGTGAAAATGCATTATAAAGTCAGTAGGATATGTTTACGTGCTGTTAAATGCACTGGTAGCCTTGCGGTGTATGACATCTCTTTGTAGGAATCTTAAAATTACTGGGAGCAGTTCTGGTTTTTCTTCTAGGAGATGTGTGAGCAGTAGGCAAGAGGGATTTAATTTTGTTGTTCATCACAGTTATCATGAAGAGTTTTATGACTTGGTCTCCTAGGGGGAACATATCTGAGCAATAAGTGTGAGGTAGTGATGTGAATGGAGGGTTGAAGGTGTCTGTTTCTGACCATGTTAAGTTTGAAAACCAACTAAACACAAACTGTTTTCCTTAGCCCAAACCTGTGGAGGTTCAAGTGATAACACATCACATGCAGCGTTATGCAGTTTGGTTTGGAGGTTCCATGCTGGCTTCAACAGTAAGTATTCATGAAAGTTGTTCTTAATTTTTGTTGCATGTTGAATTCTGGGTGTATTTGATCTGAGTACTAAGTTTTAAACTTTTTCGTTGTGACAGCCTAAACTGTGTCACATTCTGGAATCCTTACCCAAGTTTTACCTCAGTAGAATTTGTACGGGGCAGATGGGAACTTGAGTAAGGATATCCTGAGTTGACATAATTCTGAAGTAGTTTTTATATGATAGTTGCAATATAGTGCCTTTATTCCTTAATTCAGCACTAGAGATTAGTTAGGAATTCAGGAACATAGAATCCAAATCAATGGTCTTAAATGCAAGATAGAAGCAAATACAGGAAAATGGGAGCAATTGCTGTCTGCAAAGTGGGAGTTCTTACTGCTGTGTTTAAAAGCAGTCTTATGACCAGACAAACTTCTCTTGATTAGTTGTATTCATATCCTAATATTTCTCGTTTTATTATATTTCAAAATGTAATACCATGTCGTAAAGCTGCAATCTACAGAAATGCCAAGATGTTATATATTTGTTGGTTTTTTTCTACTCATGTTCTTATGCTTTTGGGGGGATTTGTTTTATATTTTTATAGCCAGAGTTTTTCCAAGTATGTCACACCAAGAAGGACTATGAAGAGTACGGCCCTAGTATTTGTCGTCATAATCCCGTTTTTGGAGTCATGTCATAATGCTCATCCAATGGAAATAAGATCTCTGATAAATACTGTGCTGGTGAAGAAACTCATGCAGTGCAGAGGAAGGCAGCAGATACTGTAAATACTGAAGCAAGATGTGGTTAACTCTGAGGCATTTGGATCACCATTGTGCACTAAAGCACAGCTTACAGCCCCAAGTCATTTCAGTACAAGCCATTTCTCTGCTGACTACTCAGAGCCTTTCCTTCTTTCTTCCTAAATGTGAGGTAATTGAAAATAGGTAAGTCTCGGTTTAGGAGGTTGTGCAAATACTACTGAAACTGAATGTAGAAGAATAAGGCAGTGTTTTACTGCTTGTGGAAAGATGTAAACCTTTCCCACTTGTGCCCTGAGTTTGCAATCAAACCTTTAGCAATGGAGCACTAAATACCACATTGCCTTTAGGGGAGTTGGAATGGATACAGGTACCTACCCAAATGGAATAGATTGCAGGATTGGGACAGTACTTTGTAAATGTAGGTTTTCATACCATTTTGTATTTTATGATATTGGTAGGGTGAATTGATGACTAGTTCTAAGCACGAACAGCTATCAATGTTATGGAGTGGTGTTACGCATTTCCAGGTGTGAGGCATGTATTGGAGTTGTGCTGGTATATTTTTGGGGGGAAAAAATAAGCCATTTATGATAGAAACTGATCTGTTCATGTTTGGATGATTCAAAGTGATTTACAGTATTGTACGAAGTTTGTTATAGCCACTGTTACTTTGTTTTGAATTTTCTGAAACTGTTTTTTAGGAGATGATGTTTTGTTTTGCTGTTGGTGAGTGGTGGATGACACACGGGCCTTGCACCAGTGAAATAAAAGCTGTTAACATCTTTATGAGTGTTTGTGGTTGTCCTGATTTACTCCCCCACTTCATCGCATGAGGTTGGCTTGGCATTTATATGTTGGTGTCTGTGGGATCACATACACTGAATATGAAGGGACCTCTGGAGATTTCAGGTCCAGACTCTTGTTTAGTGCAGGGCTCACTTCAAAATCGCCTCTGTTTGCTCAGGGCCAGTTAAATTTCTGTGAATGGAGGTTCCTGAACACCTGGGCAATCTGTTCCAGGGCTTAAACTACCTTGTTACAGGTACATGTTTTTGTGTTATGGGCAGAGCTTTTGTTCTTCTATGGCTTAAATCTAACAGAGTAGGAAATCCTGCTTGCCCTATCCTTGCTGATATTTATCCTATCTCTGCCAGCAGAGGTTTTGTACACTTTGTGTAGCCCAATAAGAATTTTGTAAGACAAATCAATTTGATTTTAGCTGGCATGGAGGGATTGAAACCAACCAATTATTTGTTCAGCGTAAGTTAGAAATTAAACAAAATGGGACTGCAGGACTCAAGCCTGCTTCTGAATGCTTTTGAACTTAAAGCTCAGCACTCAGGGGAAAAGCATTGAAGCATAATTTGTTCAATCCTGTCACTAAGAAAGAAACGGATATTCTATTACAGTGTGTACTGTTTTGGCTTGTTCCACTGCTACATCAACTTGTCTGTGTTTAAATCTACATTTCAAGTTTGTCACTGCATTGCTGCCTGCTTAGGATTTTGGCTTGTACAGAAGAATCCAGAGCCATGAGCTGGAGTTGGCCTTCAGTGGAAGATTTCATACGTGTGGTGCACTGAGAAAGGGATTGCTGAGGCACCAGCACACTCACATGGTGCTGCAAAATAGGGAATGCTGGGCAAGTAGCATGGGAAGTTACATGTGGCTTGCAAACAGCTCTAGCCAGGCATTAAGGCATTTTGAAGTTTGCAGGAGGTGGGTAATTTTTTGCTAAAAACTTCTGACGTAAGGCATGGACACCGATTTTGTTTTGGGGAAGAAAAAAGCTTTCAGAAAGTGAGCAAGACGTGCATTGAAAACAAACGGGGAAATGTGCTCATGTTTGCTCTTCATTAAAAATGTAGATAGTAAGAATATTTAGGATGTTTGGATGATCTGAAGCTGAATTTCCCTGTTCTTCAACTTTTTGGAAGGCTGAAGCCCTTGCCACATGACAGACCATGTGAGTCTCAAATAGTCATTGGGCTGAAAAAAATCCAAGGTGAGATTTGTCAGGGGACCAATGCAAATGTGAGTTATTAGTCCCCTCTTCTGTCTTTCTGCTGTTGGGATAATTTTGAGTTTAAGGACAAGTAAGATTGCCTTTTCAGTTACATTTTATGGATTTCTTGCAAATAGTTAATGAAAAGCCACAATGACACTGAAGATGATCCCCTCACCTTGTGGTTTGGGTGCTGACCTAAGAAGAAGCATGTGGATTGGCTTTGAATCCTTTTAGGCAGAGGAAGGAGCTGAACCTAAGACTTGTAAACAAGAAAGGCCAGCAGGTACCTAGTCCACTTCCAGGCATTTACACACCAGGAGTTCCTAGTGGGCTTCTGCACAGCATGATTTCTTAAGGAGTGCTCTCTCTCTAAACATGATGTGTTTCTGGAACCTGGTGAAGGGTAAAGGTTTGCTGCTCTTACAGCTGTTGGTGAAGGGGTTGTGATCCTGTTTTGTCCCTGGTGATCACAAGACACTTCTGTGAGATGATTTGAAGTATTAACCTTGTAGGCAACTTCACCTCACCCCTGCTTTCCTGAACACAATGATCTGTTAGAGTGCCTCACCATGCTTGGTGCAACTGCAAGTTTATGAATAGAACAATGAACCTGGACTTAAACTGGTCTTGAGCTTTGCTGCTGCTTTCTAAATGAGTCTGGTGAAGTTGGTTCCTCTGATTTGTTTGTTTGCTTGGGGTCTGTTTGCTTGGGGTTTTTTAATTGGCTTGTAGAATGCCTTGAACATCTATTGAAAAGCTCTTCAAAGATCTAGAATTAGTATAGCTTCAGTGGAGGGCCTGCGTGGAGGCAGAGCACAGGTAAGCTAAACTGCAGCAAGTTCAGTCTGATCTGCATAGCTGTAATTGGGGCTTTTGGCTCTGTTGAAAGTTTAGGGTACTGTGTGCCCATTAGAAAAAGGAGTTACCTGCCCAGCCCAGCCAGTTAGCAGATGATGTGTTCTACCTTTGATCTACGTGATTTGAGTCAGTGCTCTAGAACTGGGAGGTACTGTTTCCTGCTTCTGAGCCTTTCCCTTTGTTTTTCAGTAGTATTTAAAAACACTTGAAGCTTTTATGAACCTGAAGAGCGTTGTGCATATGTTCAGTGTGGTACTTTCAATTTACTACAATTAGTGAAGTCTTGATGTGTACTAGAGTACTGATCTTTCTGTAAATAATTCATTCTTTATGATCACTGGGTTCTCTCTCATCTGGAAAAATTGCTGTTGTGTCAAACAAGTGTTGGAGATGGAACAAGCAAAAACCTTATTAAAAACCACCAGGCATACTGAGCAGAGATATGCAGCCTCCAGCCTAATTGGAAGGTGTGTTGCATGATATTAAGAAGTGCTGTGTAGTGCCTTCAGATAGTCACAGAGAATGAAAATTCAAGTAAAACTCTGAAATAACCACTTACCTTGCTTTCATACACTGGTCTCTAGCAAGAGCAGTTTTGCAGAAGGTAAAGAAAAACATGAAGTAGTGAAGGGGAGTGTCTGTATAACTTTCCAGCTTCTTAGGTTTCTTTTCTGCAAGCTGAACATACGTGATGGAAGAAAGAACCAAAAGGGTATGTATTCATGTCTTGCTTTTGTGGTCACTTTTGCTCTTGCTGTTTCACCTCCGATGATTCCTCTGTCAATATCCAGGGTCCAAAGTGGAAAAGATTTCTCTTTGGCATTATTGATCCTGTAATATTCTGTGTTCTTTTCCATTTATTACAGCTACTTGCCATGTCAGTCTTGCCCATGCTGCATCACTTCAGGCAGGTCACTTCATTTTTGTGTGCTTTTTCCTAGGGACTTGCCTCTTAGGCACTGCCTTAGCACCCAGTGTGTCTGCTCTGACAAGTGACAAGTCCTTAGGTGCAGATGTCTGACATGGTCACTTTGCCTTCAAAGAGTAGCATAATTACATTCTGAGGACAAGTCATCTCATCCTAGCATGTATGCATCTAAAAGAAGTTGGTTCACTCATCCTTTGGCAGTGCTTTTTCCATTCAGTTAATTAATAAAATCCTATGATGTGATGCACAGATGTTACATCTAATTCTTAAAGGCTGAAAGTTAGGGGGAAAAAAAAAATTCCAGAAATTCCAGCCTGATTTTGGTCTCTGGGCACTGTGGGTAGAACACACTGAAGCAGTGTGGCTGAGGGAGCTGAGGAGGGGCTGCTGCAGTACCCTGCACTACACCCAAGAAAACTGCTGAAGTATGCTGCTCTACTGCTTTGGCTTCCGAATAAACTGACAATTTTTACCTTGATGTTGTTTAAATGAACAACCTCTGTGGTCCTGCTTGTGTGTTCACAGCTTGGGTCTCGCTGTGCCATCCTGGTAGGTGTTGGTTACTCTTCTGCCTGTTTTTATGAAAGATTGAGTAGCTCCTGTGAGCTGCAGCTTTCTGTGGTGTGAGGTGAGGGTGAGCTGGCACAGCTGTTCCTGTGTGCCCGGGGACACACGGAGCTGCCATGGTGTGATCTCAGAGCACGGAGCTCTCAGCAGCTTTCTCAGCTGTACCAGCACTTGTCACATTGTTCAGGAAGGAGGTTTTGTCCGCTCTGAGTAGTGCTTGTAGAAGTGGCATTCGTGCCTTGCAGCTCTCTCCTGCTGGGCAGGTGAAAGGCTCTGGAGGAGCCTGAGAATCCATCTGCTGCTTTCAGCTATTGTTGAAGTAGGGGTCAAGCTAAATTAGGACATTTGTGTTATTTTTCAACTTTCCATCAGGTGAAATTGGGAAGAAAAGGGAGAATTTCGTAGGTCTTTTAGGGATTTAAATGAGACTTTCATTTCTTGCCAATACATTACAATAAAAGCCTGTGTCAAACTGGGGACAGGCATGGGTTTTGTGTAAGTACCTGTAAATAAACAAGCTACCTGTCACCTCTCCTGCTTTTCTCATCCTATTTCCCTTTAAGTCCTCTTGAGTTCAGCTGGTGAATATAACAAGGTTATATTATCAGTAATTGTTTCTCACTTAGGCCTAGTTTGAGGTTGGGTGCTGCTTTGCTTCTGATTCCAGGAACCTGTGGTATCTTCCCAATTGCTTAGACTAGTCTAAAATAAAAGACTTTACATTTCCCAACAAACATGGTATCTTGTGTTATTAATGAATATACAGAAATAATGAAGGATTTCCCCCATCATTTTCAATTTATCTTTCAGTTTAAACAGAACAAGGAAGTGACAGAGCTGCTGGTCAGGGGAGGCGTTTCTCTGCATAGGAAACAAAGTGAGTGGATGTGGATTTGAAAAATCAGTAAATAGAGGGTATTTATGAGAACAATTGCCACCATAGATCTTGAGTTTCTGATGCACTTAAAGAAGTGGTGCCCTGTTATGTGTGTTCCTATCAGTAAGTAAAGGACCAAAGTGATTTAACTGCAAGGTTGTGTTCCCCTCAAGCAATTTTTCAGCTGTTTGCTGTGCTATTGTTTTTTCCAGCACCCTGTGGGGTATTGACAAGAGTTACAGCCACTTTTACAAAGGGAAAATTGTTCACTACCTTCGACAGGTTGTATGAAGGAGAAATATATTTTTTGTGTAAACCTGCATTGCTTGTAATTCTATTGCTGCTGGTAATGTGCAGTTGGGTGCAGGGTGTAGTTGGGTTAGTTCCAATAAGAATTAGTTAAAACACAATAGAAGATCTGTTGCTGAGATGATGGGCACCTCCCTGGCCCACAGAGGAGCACAGAACTGCCAGCTGGGTGTTTGCTGTCTGGTGTGTATGGTCTGTTGTGATTTCACTCCATTTTGGACTGGATCAGCAGTGTAAGTTCTCGTAACTTCTTTCCAAAGAATTACTAGAAATCTATTTCTGCACTTTTCTTGGTGGTTGAGTGACATAACTGGCGATTTATGACAGATTTTTTTCAATACTTCTGAGTTGTGCATCCAGTCAGGTGCTCTTGAACACCAACTACTGATGCAACAAATCTGCAGAGTGAGAGTAGAAATCCTGGTGTTTCCAGGTTGTATATTCTGATGTTTATTAATTAATTAATCCTCGTTTAACAGCTGCATCCCTGGCTCTGCTGTTGCTTTTGCTGTGGCTCTTGCACGAGTTTTTAGCACATTTGCTCATGTAGTTGTGTGGTATGTCTGTAATGCATTAGATGATATTGGCAATTAAAGGATTACAGCCAGGATCTAATTATGGCCCTGTGGAATAAAGTTTTCAAATTATTCTGCTGCAGTCTGTAATTACACTGTGTGTGCCCTGATGCCAAGGATTAATAGGGGGATTACAGACTGTTTCCTGTAACATGCAGTTCATGGATATGCTGTTCACAACTCACTGCCTTTAAGGAGCTGGTGACCTCTCATGGGGAATGTTATTAAAGGATACAGTCCAGCAGAATGTTTTGTGTTATGTTATGCTTGTTTCCTTCCCTCACCCTGAGTTTGCCATGCAGGGACTGGTCAGAGTAGCTCAGATCTTGAGTAGACAACCCTGAAATTGAAGTATTAAGGAAGTGAAACCAGACAAGCTTCAGTAGCCGACCCTGCCCTGTTAAACTTGCTTCTGTTTTGCACTCTTCCTTCACACCTCAGCAAAAAGCTGTGGACTCTCCATTGCAGTGGAATGGAGGTGGGAGCTTTCATGATATATTGTTAAATGTTACACAAGTAGCAGGATATAAACATTTTATTTCTGTATATCTGGAAATGATGTACTCCAAGAACCTCTGCAATCAAGGCTTCTCTGAAGAACTGCAGTTGTTTAGTTGTAATGAAGATAAACCAATGCTGGTGCTATTTGAAATAGATGAGAATTGTAGCCAAGGACTGTCTTTGGAGTAGCAGAAGAGTGCTGAACTGTTGGTAGGAAAGCTTAGGCTACTTTCTGCCAAATTACAACACGTAAACTAAATGCCATTTAACTTTGTGAACTTGGATGACTCTCCTGAAGGGAAATACCAAACCTTAGATTAATTTTGAAATGCATCATCTTGTTTCCCATGTCATTTCTGAGTGGTTGAAGTGATGCTTGTAAACTAAACGTGCTCAAAGCCCTTCTTTGGCACTGAGACCCACTTGCATGAAACAGCCTGTTCTTACTCAGCTCCCCTGACTGTGCCAATGGAGTGACCACATCTGGGCTGCTTTATGGGCTGGTCTCTGCGCTGTGTTAATTCCTGAGCTGTATTCTGCCGTCACTTGGCTCACTGACAGTTGGCCATGGCCAAAATGGTGCTGTGGATCATGATTTCAATTTAACAGCCAAGCTGATGGCACTCCAGCACCTGGGAACGTTCTTGGCACTGTTTAATTTAGCAGCATAAATCAAACCTGTGTCTTTTGAGTAGCAGAGTGATGCTAAATATTTCAAACAGGATATTTTATTTTCTTAAGACCGCAGATCTTTGTCATGCTGGTTTTTAAATGAATCTGATTTATGTTTTAGGAGAGTGCTTTTACTGTAGTTGCTGAAGAAATGTGAACCTTGGACTGCCAGATAACAATGATGAATAAAGACTCTCCAGTTTGTTTTAGTAAAAAAACAGTTTTTAAGACATTGTCCCTAATATCAGAATAAGATTTAAATGTGTAAGTTGAACATATCTAACAATAGAGGTCAGCTTACTCTCCTAACTTTTTGTAGCTTTTGCAGTTTTTCATGGTTAACAGGATTTTTTCCTTCATCTTTTCATTTCACTGTTTTGCATGAGTTGCCATCGTGTAACCTCAGTAAAGCTCTCATTACAGAGATGTGTCTAAGATCTAAGTTGTCTCTGAGAATTTTTTCTCCTGATGGGAGCATGTGAGACAGGAAAAACCACCCTGCCCGACTTTCACATTTCTCTGGATGGCTTTACGGAGCTATCACTCGAACAATTTGTTCTGGAGTGTTGCCACAAATAAGGCCTGGCAGCTGGAGCCAGCATGGCATGAACATTAAAGCTCTTCTGTCTTTCTCTTCAAGCAGAAACGGCTTTGAAACTGTAGTAAAAATTCTCCTTTGTCCTTCTGTGTCTGTACAGTATTTTCCCTGTTCCCTCTGCCACAGTTTTCTTCTGTCTTGGTCTTAAGAAGTTGGCATGGATGATTTAATTAAATTATTAAATTAACAAAAACGATTGGTGTCACAAAATGGCACTTTTCAATGGAAAGGGAAAGACTTTTGGGGCAACTCTGCTAGAATAGTTTCTTTGCATAGTCATTTTTGAGAACAAGGAATACAATTCTCATTATTTGGCAAGATGCAGTCTTTTGAACCTATGCCTTCTCCCATGGGCCCAACTTAATGAAATAGTAAAGCAGAGTTAAATAACACTGCTTGATGCAGTTGCCATTGTGGTTTGCATTACAGCAGAAGAGCAGTGAAAAATAAATTGTTAATATCAGCAGATTACAAGTTTAGTGGTGTCATTCTTTCCAAAGCCAAGCATTGCTTTCTTTTTCACAGGTTAGGCTGTATGCTCCTAATTAAAGCCAAAGAAAGCAAATCTTTCACAAAATAGTAATTTAAATCCATTCAGTGAGTCAGAGACCCTGGGTTCTGAGTACTCCGAAGTCTTAATAACTAAAGGTAACAGTGAAATTAATTCCCCTTTCCTCTCCTGGTGCTGAATGTAACTGGGCAACAGCTCGGTCCAACCATCAGTTAAACTGCAAAGACAGAAGCACCTGAAACATTAAACAAAGTAAACTGCAGCATAGCCAACTCAGTTTTTTCTGAAGGGAAGGTCTGCTTGTTCCAATCGTGATTTGTGCCACAGGCTTTTATGGCAGCACTGTAAAAATCTTATAAAAATTGTATTAAAGATCAGCTACCCTTAAACATATTAGGCTTCCAGCTATGAGCAGATTTGTCCCAGAAGCCCAATGAGTTTTGTGTGAGGTTCCTGACTTTATCTTTCTTTAATTGTGTCTATTAAAATAACACAGCTATTTCTTGCTCCTGGGTGTGTACAGAGCAACAAGCATCTTGTGATTAAATACATGTTAGGGTCCTGGCTGTAGCACTTAATGATTCATGAGACAATCTGTCTTCAGAGACAAAAAGAAAATTCTGCTCCAGAGAGCACACTTTAATTGTTCAAATAGGTATATTAAACTTTTACACTTGAATAATAAATTATGTGGAAGAGGAGCTGCCTCTTTGCGGCCACTTTTTACCTGCTCCAGCCACCACCAGAAATCATCAGCTGGCAAATCAGCAGCACCCTGAGACCATTCAGGTACTTTCTGAGCATGTCCTGGGGGTTGGTGCTGCTTGTTCAGGATTGCTGCCCCATCAGAGGGATGGTTCTGTAGCTTCTAAAGGTAGCTGTCACTTGAACCAGACACCCTAAATTAAACACTAATATTTTTGGTGTTGTTTTTTGGTTGGTTGGTTGGGTTTTTTGTTAATTTTGTTTTGTTTTTGTTTTTTGTTTAAAGGAAGGATGCATGATGGGCTGCTCAGCATTTTCTCAGCCAGAGTAGGGTTAGTCCAAAAATCAGTTTTGATAAAGCACTTTCTAAGGACAGGCTTTTGTTTGTTTTTTTTTTTTTGTGAGAAAATAATGTATTTCAGTCCCCAAACTGGAATTGTTCTTTCCCAAATGATGGTAATAAAAGTATTACACATCATATGATAGTTAAGCTACACTTTTGCTGTGATTGGCTCTGGTTGGGATTTTCCTTTCCTTTTGGACTGCAGGCAAGTGCTTTCAGGATTTCTATACTTTTTTTTTTTTTTTAAATAAGTTTTCATTTCATTTAAATCCTCTCAAAAGTTTGACCAAGGTGCAATTTTGGTTTTGTGAGCTCCAGTAAATCTAATGTTTTGACCAATACTGTGTACTGCCAGAGATGCACTCAGCACTCTACCAGGCCTCCACGGCAGTAATTAACAACAGATACTAATTTTCTTCAATCCAGATGATCTCTGATACCATCATGGGAATGGTGAGTGCTGACTAGGAAGGCAAACATATGGCAGCCTGGCACAGCTGCTCAACACAAGCATCTCTTGCTCTAGAGCTCTCTGTTTTTTGGTCTTGTTGACCATTCTGTCAGGTTTTTCAGCTCTGTGAAGGGCAGCAGAGTGGAGTTAGATGTGAGCAAATCCTCCTGGAAAGGGGGGAAGGGTATAATGAAAAATTTACTTTACAATTTTTTCCTCCTGAAGATGTCAGGTCTTCTGTGAGGAGGGTATTCCCCACGTTTGATATTCCTGATTCCTTAGTGGATATTCAGGTAACTCGCTGTTGTGTGCTGAGAAAACAGGGTTATAATCCTGAGATGACGTGCTGTTTTTTTAGGACAGAATTCATTTCTTCCACTTTATGATTCTCAGATACCTGGTCCTGAGCTCATCAGTTTCGTCTCCCTTTGTAATCCAGGGACGGAAGTGTGTGCTGCTGAGTGCAGTTCACACAGGTCTGAAATAGGTCAGGGGAACGACTCTGTGGCACTTCTTGTTTCTTTCCATGCAGTGAGATCAAGACATGCAGCTGAAACTGGGTGAGAAGAGTTTTCCTCTACTCAAATCTGTGTCATAGGCTTGGGCTTCAATTTTCTGGTGGTATATCCAGTCTCTGACAAGGACAGATACTTGCTAACCCTTCCTCAGAAACTGCAGGCTTTTTCTGAGTCGCAAGAGGATCAGGTTAGGACTAAAATCTCTGAAAGGCTGAGAAAAGCTGTTTTCTTCTAGAAGCAGGGAAAGAACCTGCATTTCCTAATGAAATTTCTGGTAATGTTTTCATGCTGCCCTGAATTTTGAGTCGATTCAGACATCCATTTACCAATTACCAGCTGGTAGTAGCACTAAATTGAGTGTAACCGTCATGATCAGATAAACTGTGAGTGTTTATTCTTTCCATGCATCCATTCTTCATTATTCAGTAGTGCTTTGTGGTGCTGTATTTTAGCTGCCCGATGTCATTTGTGTGAGTGTGAATATTACATCTTTTCAAAAGCATGGGGTTGATGTGCAGTGTCAGAGCTGAGAAGGTTCATTTCACATTGTTGTTGTTTGTGACAGTACTGCTTATGTTTAGAGATCTTCTTTTGATGTCTTTGAAATCATTTTACTCCTGGACTGTAGCTATTCTTGGGTCCTTCTGTATTTGTGTTTCATGAATCTGCTTTTAATGTTACTTCCTTCTTATCTTCACTGAGCTGTCAGCATCTCTTCCTTCTAACATACAGGGCTGCAATGACTTGCTATATTGTGATTTATCGAGTGCTGGGGACATCAAACAAGGCATTTATTATAGCTTTGGAGTTCAATAATAGTTCAGATTTGAGGCTTCATCCTCCTTATCCTAAAGGCAACTGTTAGTTCATCAGTGACTGCAATTCCTGTTTCTGGGTCTGCATTTCTTGCCACTCAAAGAACAAACTCCTAAATAGCTTTATGAATTCATTTCATATCATTTGGGATTGCTTTAACCTTTTCCAAACCATGAACTAGAGCTTCTAAGAAGAAGCAGACAGATGAGGAGGAGGAGAGCAATATGTTAAACTGTGAGCACACTGAAAGAAGATTGGGACTAAATCCTGACCACTCCTTGGGGGGAAGGGTGTGGAGCCAGTGGAGCCTGTTCCGTCAGTATTTGTTTGCTAGATGGATGTTAAGATGGGAGGTGCCAAAGGGACACTGTTACCTTGAACCTGATCTTTTGTTTTTGTTATAATCTTGATGGGAATTACAAGACCTGAGACAGCCACACCATGTCTTTGCTGCATGCAGCCTTTTAAACAGCTGGCCTGCTCTTTTGGACATCTCTGGTTACCTATGGTATTGATGAGGAATGAGACAAGTACTGACAGGGCTTTGAATGACAATACCCAGCTCAGTGGTCCTTCTCTTGTCCTTCCACAAAGGTGAAGTGGTGCTAAAGGTCTTGGTAAAAAGCTGTACCATGGTTCCTGTGGTGTGGGATAAAGTCCCTGTGTGATCTGTTTGTTGTTGGTGCAGCAGGAGGAGAAGTAAAGAAGAACTTGGAAGACACAAGCTTTACCTTCACATAAATTTTAAACATATAAAGAGTGCCAAATCCATTGGCCAACAGTTCAAAAAATCCCTTTTAGCCAGTCTGAAGCATCACTGTGATCAGTCTAGCACTTGCTGTTCAGAACATTTGGACGTGTCCAGCTTGGTGGTGTTTTCATTGGTGCTGTAAAACCAAATGTGGTGCTTCTGTTGCCTGCTCTCAGCTGCTGTGTGATGGCTGTTCCTGTACAGTGCCCATCCATCATTCCAGCCATTCAGCTGCACAGTATCCAGCTGGTTGTCTTGCACACTGAAAATTACTGTCAAATGTCCCATTGTTTCAGCCAGGTTTGCTCCTCTGCAGTGAACAGCAGCAATTGCCATTGACATCAGACTGCTGTGTGTCAAGTGCCTCCAAATTTTGAGGTGCAACCCCAAGTCCCTCATCACAAAGACGTGATTTGGCTGGTGAAGGTAAGTTAACCCATGAAGAATGACTCCGAAAAAGCAAAAGGCAGGTGCTGTTACCCACAATTATTTGTACCATTCTACCTGCTCTTCAGCCACATCATGAATTGTAAGGTTAAAAAGGGCAGGTTCATAGCAGAGAACAAATTCTGTGTCACAGGAATGACACCCTCCATTTACATGTGGGTTTCCTTTTTGCAAGTCAAGAGCTGTGCAAGTTGACTAAATTTTGATGGCCTCTTCACAGGTGGAGAAACAGAAGCAGAGGGCAGTAAATCACTTGCTGTAGGAAGTACAAAGGGTCAGTGGTGGTGGTAAAGTGTCAAAGGTTCCTCTCCAATCCCAGACTGGAGCATTTTCCCTGCTCACACTCAGGGCTGTCACTATTCTCTTGCTCTGGGCTGCTGTTTTCCTAGCACGTTATTCTGAGGAGAGCCTTCTAATTAAATTGTTTACAGATGGGTGATTTGCTGGACTACCCACACTCTTGTCTTTCTGCTGCATTGATTGGGAGTGCTGGGCACATCACAGGGCCTTTAGGTTCTTTGCAGGAAAACTTTCCCTGTGAACACAGCAGGGAAAATGCAGCAGCTCAGTCTGTGCTCACCCTTCCTGAATCACTGACAGAAGCAACATGAGCGGCTCAACTGTTGGTCCTTTTGAACTATAGTGTTGCTTTTCAGGACAGCACCATTCTCTAGATCTGGAAATCCATCACATGGATTCTCTATGTGCTGTGATGGTGTCTTTTGAATGTGTACAGTGGCTGTGGGATGTCAGTGGTGGAAGCAGACCAATATTTCATGAGTGAATGCTCCAGAATAATGTTAATTTATTTGTTTACTTGTTGGCAGCTTTAGAGCAAAGTTTGTGAGACACCAGCCTGCACACAGGGGCAAGTGTCTCTGACCTCCTTGGCTGGGAAGGATCTTGACAATAGATATTCTGGCAGCAAGGCCTGGGATGTTTGGGAAGGAGTCACCTATGGAAAGCATGCACTAGGGAGAAGGCAGCAGCCAGGATCAAGCAACTTGTTTTCTCCGACCTAAACATAGAAGAGCAACAGCAGTAGCTGAAAACAGGATCTCCTGTCCCTCACTGGTTCTGGGGAAGGTGTTTCAGTTTATCCTCTTGCTTGGGAGCACAGTGTAATCTGTTGGTCAAGCTGTTACAATAGCCAGGTGTAACTGTAAGAGCTTTCTTAGGGAGTCAAAACCAGTGTTAATTCACTCCAGATGGCTGCGTTAGCCTCGATTATGTTGACTTTTGAGCACAAAGGGTTGTGGGGCACAGAGGGATGGGGAGGAGGGTTGTACTGACATTAAATCTAAAGCCCATGGGCTCCTGATGGTGTTTTGGTTGCATGCATTTGCTCCACAGGTCCGTGTGCCTGCTGGGTCCAATTCTGTGCCCATCTTCTTTTGGAGATTGCTGGGTTTGTCACAGCATTACCTTGTGTCCTGCTGAGTACTGCAGTCCTCAGCAAGCACCCGAGCTGCTGTGCGGGTTCATAACGTGGGAGAAGATACACTGATTTATCCTGTGTGATCCACAGGGAAAGTATGTTTATTGCTCTGTAATTTTCTCTAGGGAAGTTGCTGAAAGTTCAAATGCTTTTAAAAAGCCTATTTACTTGTTGTTGTGCTTAATTTGGATAAGAACGTGAAAACATTTGATTTTCCTACTTTTGATGAAAAACGTTTGTATGAGAAACAACAGCCATCCACCACTACCATCATGAACAGTCTGCATTAACCTGTTGGCTCCTGCTTCTTATTCAGTTTCAAATCCTACTTGTAGTGTTAGGATCCTGTCATTACACTTGATAATTTTAAAAAATTCCACTGCATGAAGTTTTAACTGATGCAAATTTATTATTCCTCGCCTAACATTTGTATAAGCAAATGGAATTGCACCGCTGTGGTTAACCTAAAAGGTGCAAAAGTCATAGATACTGAACAGCAATTTCCTTCATTACTCTGATTTTTGTGTAAGTAAAGTGCTTCTGGTGTATTGCCAACCATTTTTTTTCCCAAGGTCATTTCTGTTTAATGTATCATAGTGCTTAATTCTGCTAGAGCTCTGCCTGAGTTGAATTAGGAATCCCTGTATGCTGTAACAATTTCTTTTGAAAGGATGCCTTAGTAATACTTCTCAGAGTAGTGGAGTGTCCAGGTATTAATAGGCAGGGATTTTGAAGATGGTAAAAAAAAGCTGTCATACACCTCAATGATCTTTGCTGAAATTTGACTGGGGCACTTGATGGAAGCGTGGAGGCAGCCCAAAGTCCTGGATTTGGTTTGCTGTCTCCATTACAGAAGTGAGTGGGAATCAGCAGAGCAGAGCTTTCAGGAAATGTCGATAATTGGGAATCTGATGGGCAGATGTTGCCATTTTTATATGCTCTTTATACAGTCAAAATGTGTCTCTCATCAGTCCTAGCAGGATCCCCAGCTCTCAGTAATGATTCCACCTGTCACTGTCCAGTGCTCGCTGTCCCATTAGAGATCAAATACAGAATATAATGTTCAGTAGTGATTTAAACTGGGTCTGGGCAGGCTGCTTAGTCCTCATCTTCTAATTTTGTCATCTTCAGAAGAGCACGGTTTAGGAGCAGTGGTGGGATAGGAGGATTCAGTATCCGAGGGGATCTTGCAGGTTGTCTGGGAAAGAGAGGTCTCGGTTCTTCTCTGCTGCCTGTGTAGAATCCTGAACCTGGCAGGTGTTAATTAGCAGCTTGTGGCCAGTGCCATCAGGAAGAGCTGGAACACAACCCAGTGTTTGATGCATAGCTGCAGTTCACATCCCATTTAGGCCACATATACAATAACACTCTGTATATAGAAATGCTACAGAGCACAGAGCCCACTGCACCTTTTCCCAGCCACAGGAATGACTGCATAGCTGTTGTCTTCGAAAATTAACATTTATGTCTTTGGTTAGAATGCATCTAGTAAAAAAACCCTTCAGTAAATGGTTAGAGGTAGCAGGATGGCGTATTGAGTTTTTTTGCAGAAAACTGAGTTTAGAAAAATTCAAAATTACGAGGCCAAGACATTTTGCAGTGAGCAGCACCAAATGAGCAGGGAGAAATAGCTCAGTGCATCTGTAGAACAGCATGTTTTAGTTCTGCCGGCGTGTACCAGCCAACAGCTCTTATTGACACCTGCCCTGGAGTCTGTCAGCTTTGCCACAGCCAGAACACGCTGTCCCCTGTGTTGAACGGCCTCTCTTGTTGTGTGCTTACAGTCACCCTGTGCTACTTGTCAGCCCAAAAATCACACTCACCTAACACCTCATTAGCACCCAGGTCCCAGGCCAAGGGGTCTTCTGTCCCTAGAAAGGTCTCCATTACCATCAGAATTGTGCTGCCCCTTCTAGGAGCCCCTCTGGCTTTCAATAAAACCAGTTAACTTTGGGAAAGCTGCTGAGTGGCAAGAGTTTTCCATTTGCTTCCCTCCAAGGGAAGGATTGGGAGGAAAGAAAAACCACAGTGAGTGTGGATCTGTGTAAGATAGTTTCTAGTTTCTTGCTCTTTTGTAAGTTTGACTTTTTCATAGTCTGGTACTCAGGAAGGACACCTGACCACAGAATCATAGAATGGTTTGGGTTGGCACTTTTAAAGGTCATTCAGTCCAAGCCCCCTGCAGTGGGTAGGGACATCTTCCATAGATCAGTTTGCCTTTCTGTGGTGCTTGACTTGACAGCCTCCTGTTGGGATTCAATGTAGTAAAAGGAGACTCTACTTAATAAACAGATGCAGCCCAAATTTCCAGAAGACCCTAGGAGTAAAGCAGAGATATTCATGAAAGCCTTCTCATGAATTCGAATGTCTTACAACAGCCATATTGTTTTCAAAACATTTTTGCTTTCATAACATTTTCAAAACATTTTACCTACTTCTTTTCTCCTCTAAAAGTACTGTCCTAGATGACAATTGTAATGGGTTTAATTTCATAATAGACATACTCCATGTAGGAGTGTTTGGCCATCACTACAACACAGGGATTTACCCTGTTGCCCAGATGCTCACTGGTAGATCCCTGTGACTGTGTGAATTAAAATAAACCATCAGCCAGCCCTAGTTTGTTAGTTATGGAAAGGGAATTGAGGTACTAATTGGAAATGGAGTGCATAAATTTGACTGGCATGCATAGGAAATGCCTGAGGAAGCTGAAAATCCATCTCCACAATGTTGCTCCTCAGAAATTCTAATTAGAGATAGCAATTGGGTCCTTTGAAATTTTTTTCCATGTGCACTCTAAGCAACATGAAACCAATTAACTTCCTTATTGCATTGATACATTACTGTATGTACAGAACATAGTGATAGAAGACATTTCCATTTGAATTCTTGCCTTTTGGCCTTTAACAGAAAATCAGATAGTTGCAATTTATTGGACAATTACAGATTATATAGGAACGCAATTTTTTATCTTTTTTCTACCAGAAAGGAAACCCTAGACCTTTCTACTTCTAGAAGCTTTTTTTTTGTACAGAGCTTGTGATTTCTCAGCAATTTTCTAAAACCTGATAAGGATGCACATTAATTAAGTTTAGATGAAGGAAACTTCTTTGCAGTTAATCTTTAAGTCTGACTGCTATTCTGTGCAATAAGCTCTCCTTGGCTGGGAGTAGGTATTTAACCAGGATTTTGTTTGGAGGCAAGGCCTGAGTGTGGGCACTGTGCATGTTTACACACAGGATGAGCTATTAACTAAAAATAAGTGTCTTGATCCAGCTTGGGATGATTAATAAATTTAGCTTTTCCTGTTCTGACTTTCTTTTGTTTAGGTAGGGCTTCTTTCTGAGGGAAAGTTGTATAAAGCTAAAAATGAAAGTGTTATGGTGATTCCAATTACATTGCCCAAACAGAGAGAAATGCTGAATTGAGGCTGGTGGGGGGTTGGGAGGAGGCAGGAACTGATCTGTCTCAAGACATTTACTCCAGGCTTTACTTCCATTTACTTTGTTTATCAGTCGTTCATTCAAGGCTTATAAATCAAGAACAACCATGATGATTTCTGTGAACCAGTGTCTGTTTGGGGAAGCTCAGCAAAGGGTGAAAAATGGCAGAGACTGGAGCACCTGGCACTGTCTAAATGTGGATTTACGGTGTTAGAGACCCCCAGTCACACCCCATCCTGGCTTCACATGGTGCTGCCTGTACCCCATGATGCAGAAGGAGAAAGGGGCTGCCTGCTCCCATTGTTGGACCCTTCCCAGATGTTGTCACAGCTCTGTCCAGCTCTGACAGATATCCAGACCCAGCTCTCTGTTCAGTCATCACCCCCAGACAGATGCAGCTGACTCAAAAACCAGTTTCTCTATTGCTCAATAAAGCAGTGCAGGGCAGCTGGACTTTTATTTTCTGCATAACCAGTGCTGAGGTCGTTGGCAGTGAACGAAAGCCCAGCACGAGCCTCCAGCATTTGCAGCAGCGTGGTCCAACCTTTGCAAGTGCTGGATGTGGGAGTGTGGCCCCATCCCCATGATCTCCAGGGGTGTAACCTTCTTTGCCCTCTGGAAAATCAACTGTTTTGATCTCTTCTCTCATCTGCCCTGTCCCTCCAGCAGCCACTGCAACCACTGTGTGGTACCAGCTTCGTGCCTGAGGCCAGGGAGAAGGAAGTGGGAAAGGTGGGATGGCTGCTGCTGCCTAATGCAGTGCAGGGGGGTTGCTGCTGGGCACGTGGGTGTTGAATAACCAGAGACAGTAACTCAGGTGCTGCCAGGTGCATTTGAAGAGGTCCTGCCTGCAATGGTTTCAAGGAAATTGAGCAATTTTTGCTCTGCCATCTCCTACTGGTGAACCTGCGGAGCAAAGTCGGCTGCATTGCACAGATTGGCACAACAATATTGAGAGCTGAGATTTTTTTTTTTTTGGTAAGATGCTGAGAGAGTTGCAAGAAGGGGAAAAAACTCTTTTAAAGCCAGGTTGGATTTAACATTAAGGAAAGTAAACTCAAAAGTCTCAGGAAACTGAACGAATGTCTTACTGGTTTGTATTTATTGTTGTTCTCGATCCTGTGGGAGTGATGAGAAGTGGATTTTCATACTGCATATACTCTGTACTGCAATACTTTTCTGTAAATCCAACTACCATCTGTGCAGTGTTGCTCTGTGGTGCAAGAAATAGTTCTATGGTACTGAACACTATCTGATGAGCTAGAGGGAGCTCTTAGACAAAGATATGTGCTATTTCAGCCTTCCTTTTTCTCTTCAAAACAGTAATTTTAATATCACCAACCTGTCATGACTATTGTTTTCCAGACTTATGGCAACATCTAAAGACTTGGAATAGGTTTCCTGTGTAAGAAATTTGGTTTTGTTGAGCTCGTTTGCCTGTCCGATCTCCAGAAAAAGTTTGGGCACACCGATAGAGGAATATTTCAGCTTCCCTTACAATGAATTCCTGCTACAATGAAAAGGCAAACATCTGCTTAAAAAAAAAAAAAAGTCTCATTTTTAATTCTGAAGTTGGCAGAGCTGTATGTAAGGCATGTTTTCCAGTGAGAAGCACATTTGCTCATGGGATGCTCCTGTGCTCAAGTGTCTGCTCCTTAACAGCCTGACCCAAAGCTCTTTGCTGTCCGTGGGATGACACTCATTGACTTCAACAGTTTGACCCCAATTATTGCCTGCTGGGGCTGTGGTTTCACATGGGAAGAATTCTGTGTCTGTTGTCTTGAAAGGTTTGTGAGGACTCTGTAGGTTTTCTCTTACTAGAGCTTCTCCCTGCTCTCACATCTGGGTTTGGTAAAAAAGTTTGGGTGCTTTGTGAATCTTGAATTATGAATTACTTTCTCATGTTCAGATTATCTTTCAATAATTGGTGAAATAAACCCTGCAGCATCTCACAAGCCCAGCAGTGCTTCTGTTCTCAGCTTACAGGTGGAAGAACTGAGGTGCACTGTGAGCCCACAGCACCCATGGAAACATGTGGGATTTCTGTGGCAAAGCCACTGTGCCCCCAAACCTTCCTGTGCTCCTGCCTTTTCTGTGTGGCTTGGATTATAGGGTTTGCAGGCTTTTAGATGTTTGCATGTGGTTCAGGACTAAACTTGCAACCCTTTTCCCCTCTGGTCAAGAATTTTGCTGGTTTATTTCTGAATATCAGTACCTCAGTGAAATTTAATGTGCCAAAGACAAAACAAACCCCCTGACTGCCCCATACCTCAATGTCCAGTTTGTTGAACCAGAGCAATCATGAGATGTCTCAGCTGGGTGTGATGGATTCATATCCATACATCTTTTACAGCAAGCTGGTACCTTGATACAAAAATGTTCTCTCTTAAACCTGGACTATTGGCATTCAAGGCAGGATACGTTTTTATGTGTGGAGATAATGGGGAACAAGTCTAAAAGATTCCCGCACAAAAGCAGCACTAAAATCAAGTGGAGCATGGAGTCCTTTCCAGTGCAGATGAAATCAATGTCTCTTTCAGCTCCAGCTGCCACACGTGATGTCCCAGCCAGATCTGTCTGTGCAGGAAGCTGGTGATGCTGGGAAGACTTTCACAGGCAGAGGGTTGGGTCAAGCACCTGGTTTTGTGCCTGGAGGGTCAGGAAGAAATGCCTGTGTAACTTCACCCTTGCAGTGAGCTTTCTTTCCCAGGGAACAATTTGTTCTGGGCAGGACAAAGCATAATTTCTAGGTTTCCATTTCAAAATAAATACGTTCACGGTGAAAAATAAGTAAAGAAAACCTACAAAAAATAATTTAAAAAATACTTTGGAGCCCTTGAAAACTGCATTATTTTTCCATTCCAAGATGTTTCAAATAAACTCCATTCACCACCACTCCTGAGGCCTGGCCATCCAGAGAGGTTTTTACCCAGTGAACAGTACACTCATCCACACCATGGGAAGCCAGTTTCTCCAGGAGAATCCTGTGGGAGACAGTGTCGAGGGCTTTACTATAGTCCAGGTAGACATCCACAGCCTGTCCCTCGCCCACTAAGTGGGTCACCTTGTCACAGAAGGAGATAAGGTTGGCCAGGCAGGACCTGCCTTTCCTAACCCCCTGCTGGCTGAGCCTGATGCTCTATTTGTCCTTGTGTGCTGTGTGGTGGCACTCAAGATGGTCTTCTCCATGACCTTCCCTGGCACTGAGGTCAGGCTGAGAGGCCTGTAGTTCTCTGGATCCTCCTTCTGGACCCTCCTGTAGATGAGAATCACATTTGCTGACTTCCAGTCAACTGGGACCTCCCCAGTTAGCCAGGACTGCTGGTAAATGATGGAAATTGTCCCGGTGAGAACTTCCAGCAGCTCCCTCATTATCTGTGGGTAGATCCCATCTAGCCCATAGAGTTTTGTGTGTCTTTAGTAGTGTACCAGGTCTCTGAGCTTTCCCCCTTGGATTACAGGGGCTTTGTTCTGGTCTTCAGGGGAGCTTCAGCTTGAAGCAGGGGATGCTGAAGCTCAGCCCTGCGAATCGAAATCACAGTTTGATAAATTTGCTCTGGACAACCTGGAGAGGCAAGGTGTGGTTTGCTCTTTCCTGTCCCACAGGTGACTGTAGCAGGACCTGTTTTCTAGGTGCTCTTTAGGAACACCAGTCAGGCCCTTTGATCTGTAGGGGGAGCACAGATGAAAATGAAATTTGCTTCCTTATCTACAGTCAAGGATGCTTCAGTTGGCAGCTGTTGCTGAAGTCACTTCCAATCTCATCTTGCAGAAATATGCTGCCAGTTAACATGCACTGGCTTGCTGTTCTTCCCGTTACAGATGCAGCTGCCAGGAGCTGGGGCTGGTCCCAGTGGGTAAACTGGCCACGGAGCCTGCAAGGTAATGTGTGTATAGAACAAGAAAGGGAGAGGGAGGAGATGAAGCAATGCTTTTTACATATGCATCTCATCCCAGGGGACCCTGGACCTGGCAAGGTTTTTCTCTGTGTGTTTGTTGCTGCTGAGTCTGTTTTGCCTGTAAGTGCCTGCCCAGGATCTGCCCCTCAGAGTGTGCTTGTTCTGGGCTCTGCTTTCTGCAGCACAGGAGGTGATGGCAGCAGTCTGGAGGCTGCTCAGGTTGTGTGGATAGCAGTATCCACATAAAACTCTTCCACAAGGGATAGAGGCTGTGACAACATTCCTCAGAGCTTCCTCTGGGGCTAAGATTTACAGGGGACAGGCTAAAATCCACCTGGATCAGCACCAGAAGCATATTCCCACACTCCCTGATAAGGACACAGCTACGTAGCTGTATGGTCCTCCTGCTTGTATCACGATGCATCTGGCCCTGTGGAAAGGTCAGGAGGATTGCCAGTATCACTATAATTGTTTTCAGGCTGGTGGAGCATTGAAACTGCTCCCCAGCCCCAGATTCAATCTTTTCTTAAATTCCTAGGCCTGGGGTATCTGCCATTAAAAAATCCCTGGCTGAAAAGTTCCTGCCAATTTAATGTTTTCAGGACAGGAGTCTTCTGAATTGTTTGTCTGAGCTACAAATAACTTATTATACATATATATGGTGTAAATAACTGATTTTGGGGAAAACTCTTAGAATGCAATTGTTGAGAGACACAAGCCAAGTGGTGAGGGCTTGAAGCTGCCCCAGAGGTTTGAGTCCACCGGTTCAGTGGAAAACAATGAAAATTATAGGGGGATCATTTGACACCTGGTTTAGATTCCTAAGATTTTGTGGCTACAGTGTAATCATCTGCAGGCAAAGCAGATGTCTAAGCTCTCATAGCTGATGAAGATGAAGACAAAATAGTCAAGGGAGATACCTGCTTTAAGCTGAATAGAATCATTCTCTAAACTCTGTTAACTACTTTGGGATCTTAGACACCCGGATTCAATGTACAGAGCTATAGGTAGGCACTTATATAGAGGTTCATTCTCTGGAGCTGAATGCTGGTGTAAATTAATACAAAATATAACCTGGAGAGATTTGAGATCAACACTTGCTCAGCCTAAATATGAAAAGACTGAGAAGGAGTAGTTCTAGTCTTCAAATACACAGAGGATTGCTACCAAGAATAACTTATTTTTCAAATTCCTGGAGAATGTGATGAGAAATGATGGATTTTGCTTGCAGCAAGGAGGATTTAAAATCGGCATCACAAAAAACTTGGTAATGAAACACTGAAGAGAGATTCACTGAGAAGGATGTAGAGCTGTCAGCATTTGAGGTATTTGTCAACAAGTATCTGCCAGAGGAGGTCGGTTTGGATTCCTTACAGCCAAGTAACTGAAAGATAAGGTCTCTTTACTATTGCAGTATAATTGAAAGACAATGTATAAAACACTACACAAATCATGGCTTCATTTACAGAAACATTTCCTGCCCTGGAATTGAGGATGTCACTGGGCTGGGATGTTCCCTCTGTAGAGGTTACTGGCTGTGCTTACATTTTCCTGAGGAGTCACTGGTGTGGCAGCAAGAACAAATAATTCTTTCTGGAGCAATTCAAAGGCAGTTTGGTTTTCAAAGGCTTAAGCTACTCGTAAAACAAGTGGTGTGAGCATTTCTGCAAGCATTTCGCCTGTTAAAGGTATCCCATCCACCATTTTGAACCTCTCAAAATCAAAATCAACCTTCTGCATGTCCTGCAGAAGCAGCTTATGAAGGTGCAAGAGTCCTGTAGAAAACCTGTGTGCTCTAGCACACATGGCACTTTTGTGCTCTACGTTAAGTCTGAGAAATTGAGATAGGCATATTATAAATGCTTGGATACTGGATTTTTCTGGCAAAAAATAGGGAGAAATGAAATCTTCAAAGGCATTTGACATAAAGTAGTTTAAGGCTTGTGAACTGCTGAAACAGCATGTTTGGGTAGGGCTATCTACTGTAGCTATTATAAATATCAAGCACTATATTACTGTGGCTGTGTTATCTCTGACAAGATTAAGTGCATTCCTGTCAGAGAGAATTTTCCGATAAAGATTTCATTGCCTCTTCCCCACATACAAAATGATAAGTGACCCTGATATTTCTCTGCTCCACTTTATCAATAAAAATTGTTCTGCTTGGATTATTTCTGTTTGTCTCCTAATGAAGTGGCATTTTGTGATGTGTCAGTCAATCCTGGGTTTGAGAAAGACATATGAACTCAAACCCACATCCTGGAAGTTGTAGCTATGCACCACACACTGAAATATGCTGTGCTAGGCTTTTAATCTGCTTTGCTCATAAAAACATAAATCACCAATTAAAAATAATTACTGAGGTGAGGGAATAGATTATTTGATGACCTGGATTGCTCACGGTGAATCATTGCATCACTTGCTGAAACAGATGCACGATGGCATGGAGTTGGAGACATTGAAGCTGATTTAGGAACAGACACCAGCAATGTTAAATCAAAGTTACTGCTTATAGTGCAGAATTTATGGCTTGCTGGGTAGACATCTTGAGGACCACATGGGGTTCCATGAATATTAAATATTCATGCATGTGCATGAAAAGTGCAACAGAACGGTCTAAAATATACACAGGGACCTGAATTGATGACAGTGCCCTCGTGTCCTTTTCCTCACTCACTCATCCTAATGCATACATTTCCAGGGAATCTCGGCTGTGCTGGGGTGAGCACTCCACACTCAGTTGGGCCCAGCACAACAAAGGGAGTTGGGATTTCCATGTTGGCACAGGTGAGCTTACCCAGAATAAAAGTCATCCTTTGGCACTGCGTAGGTTGGAGAAGCTCATGATGGCTGAGGCTGCTTTCCAGGGCTTCTTGGGAAGTGTGAATGCCATTTTAAGAATATTTTTGTCAATGGAGGTGGCTTTGGGAATGATAGAAGGAGTCAGCGGCCAAACAGGAGCTCAGAATACCTGCCCATTCCTGGCTTGGAGTGTTATGGAACTGCTGCAGGTGGTGTCTGGTGGAGATTGAAACCATTTCCACCTGCATTGTGAACAGACCAAGGGACATGATAGTCCCCAGGCATGAGGGGAAGAAGGGGGAAGAGCATTTAGGAAAGACTGAGGCTGGTGAGATTGCATCTGATTTAGAGTGTGGAATTTGCTATCTAAACTGAGGCAAAGAGCCAACTGAAGAGCCAGGAAAATGGAGAAAGGAGCTGTGCCTAGAGAATCAACACCGTGGCATGGATGAATCATTGATTCCCTCCATCCCAACTAAGAGCCATTGGTTCTTCTTACACCCATGGCTGTTCTGGTGGCCTCAGATTACCTGACTAGCAAGACCAGAGACTGGGGAAGCTGATGTGAGTGTGCAGCAGTCAGTGCCATTGGTTGTAAAGGATCTGCAGCTGTTTTCATAGGTGACATAGTTTTCATTGCCCATTATGATGTCAAGTGTGTTAAATTTATGAGGCAGTGTGTTTATTTTAATGTGCAGTGTCTGCATCTCACCAGCCACATATATTTCAATCTTTAATGCAGCCATCTCGCTGGATTATAACACTTTTGCATATTTACTCACAGTCTCTCTGAATGGAGAATTGAACAGTGTCTCATGGCATTTTACTAATTAAATAGATTGTGTGTTTTGCTGGCAGTGTGTTGTGAACATTAACTTCTGAAAGCTTTTTCATTTGTCATTGTCTCATTCCTTGGCATTATGATTACTGCAATTTTATATGTGATAAGACTGTACAGCAAGTTAGACTGTACATCAGAAATTCCTGCCGGCAGCAATCTGCTCCGTGAGATAGAAGTGTAATGGGATTCATAATGTTCACTCACACTCTCTTCATCAGCATTTCCTCCCTCCTCTTGACTGGGCGTTTTATTTGTGTCTCTCCCTGTTCCATTTGGGCTGTGGGGAGGAGGGCTGTGCTCTTTTTTGATTTTCTGCTTTAACCTTGACTTTCTTATCAGGAAGCTGTTAGATGGGGTTTCGCAAAGGCCGGGATGCTGCAGGAGCATATGGCTGTGAATAGGATATGTGTTCTCGCAGGTACTATCAGACCCCCTGCCTCCTAGAGTGTGGAAGAAGCTGCTCCATCCCTAAACCTCCAGCTCAGTGGCACTACTCTAGCAGGGTGTGAGGCATAAAACCCCCCAGCTGAGCACTGGCTTGCTCCTGGCGCTGAATGAGGTTTATAAATCCCCATGTTGCCTTTAGGTTTGGGGTTGCTGTTGCAGCACAGTGGTGTTTGTACCTGCTTGGGCCCATCTTCTACTGTAAAAAAGCCATGGCCATCAGTGTGAATGGTGTTTGTATCCCCCAATTAAGGATGTCTCCATTATAACAATTTGCCTCAACTATATTCCAGTGCTGAATGGAATAAACAGTTTATCTTTGGAAAAAGAGATGCATCCTAGTCTTGATTTCAGAACTGCTGGTGAGATGCAGATTTAAATTTAGGGATGGGTAAACTCTCAGACTGAGATGGCTGTGTGTGAGCCAGGTGCCCAGATTCCCATTTTATTCCTTGAAGAACCTGTTGATGGAGAGAGCAGATTTCGGAGAGTTGTTCAGCTCTGCATAAATGTAGGATGAGGTTAATACTTCCTAGATTTCACTACCTGGACAAGCTGTCTCTCTATGAGATATAATGGGAGGTCACCTGCAGGTGTCTCACCTGGCAAGATGTGCCTGGAGGTGACAGTGCTGGATGTCAAAGCTCCTGTGATATCTGCCCCAACAGATGGCAGGGACCTTGAAAATTGCCTCCTCCAGACTCCTCATCGGAAAGAGATCCCTTCTAGAAATGCTGTTGAAGTGACCCCAAGCTTGGAAATGCTTCTTTCTTCCTTGTTGATGCTTCCAAAGGTCACGGCTGCCTCCCGCCTGAGCAATGAAGTGCACACAGCAGTGCAGGTGCTGTGCTGCTGTTTCTGCAGGATTATTGTGCCTTGATGCCTCTTCTCAGCTGCCTCTCCAGGAGCCATCAGCCTCCTCCAACCTGATGAAGTACATCCATCTTCCTCCCTCTCCTGGTGGCCTCATCTCCTGATGACAATGCCTGTTCTTGTGTGGATGTGTTTTGGAGCCCCTCTAATCACACTGATCTTCAACACTTTTTTAATGCTTGTTAGGGTCTTCTATTTCTCTAAGGTAGGGAGCTGCTCTTGTAAGTTATACCTTTTGAATTGATTTTTTTACTCGGGCAAAATAAGATAAATCAAATCATATGGCTAATAAAATTGATAAAGAACCAATAAAAGCCCGATGACACACCATCTGGCACGCTGAAGATGAATGAGAAAACCAAGCCACTGCTCAAATCTTAACCTTCCCGATCACATTAGAAGCTCATTCACACTTCATAATAGCCCAATATTTCATTTCAGCTCCTGAGATTAATGCCAAAGCATACATAATCAGACAATAATTCTCTGTATCTTTCCATCCAGATGCATTGAATGTAGTCATCAAAATAAACAGATCAACTGTTTATTCCTTCCCGCCATATTCACTAGCACTCTAACAGCAGCAACCAAAACAGAACCTCTGCAGGAACTGGGGATCCTGCTGTTAAACAAAAGGCAGCTGGAAAGAACAGCTTTTGCAAAGCATCAAAATTACTTAGGAGGAGAACCCCTGTTGAAGTCCACAAAATTTCAAGCTGTAACTCGTGGAGCCTCCTGCTGTGGAGCCATCAATGGGCTTTTGAAATTTTCACCTGACCCTGCCAAGAAGGGTGTTACCACAGAATATAAAGCTGAGTCTCAGATGGAGAGCTCAGGTGAGATCACCACAGTGCAGTCAATGCAGTTGTATCTTACCAAGGGCTTTCAAACGTCAGAAAGGAACTGAAAAGCCCAATAAGGGTTATTGGAGGTCATCGCACTGAACAGCCACATCTATAACATTGAGTGACCTTTCAGAAACTGAACATATCCTTAATATGGATTGTGATCCTGATGCACCCTGAAAACATGGGCTATTTTAACAAATATTGACAAATTGTCAGTGTAATCGTACCAGGCAGGGCTGGAGAGTTAACTGCATATTTAAAGTACAGATTGCTGAAGGCTCCTCAGCTCCTCCTGTCCCACTGCTGACCACCCCTCTCATAAAGCAGGGTATCTTGTACACGTCTGCTGCAGTACTGTGAGCTGTTCACAGTCCCAGTGACAGGCTGTGGTCATCTATCACCTCAAGTCCTAATCAGAGTGCTGCTCTGCCTGTGATGTGTTGGTGCAATACATCTGCCCAGAGACAGGGCTGGAGACTGCAAACCCACACATCTGGCACAGGCACATGCCCCGCGTGGTTATGGATGTGTGTAGAGGGGTGTAAGGGCACACACATGGAGCTGTTTCTCTCTTTGCCTTTAGATAATAATTGTATTGATGTTCACAGCATAGCTCAGGGATCCCAAAAGAGAGGTGTGGATCTCTCAAAATGCCTGTGGGCCAAAGTAATCCTGGTGTATCTGCCCAGAGGGATGCCATGAATCGGGAGCAATGACTTTGGTGGGAGGATTGCAGCAATTGTGCTCAGTGATATTAAATGACCATTAAACCATTTATTAAGCCCCACAATAAATGGCATACTGAATCATCTGAACCATGCAAAATACCTTAAAGAGCTGACTTACCAGGAGAACTCAGTGAGTAGTTACACACAAGGTGTAGCTCAATGCAATGTGTTTATTAATGATCCAAAGGAAAAGATGGGCTCATTACTAGCAAGGTTTGTGGTTTGGAGCAGCAGCTGGCAGTGGTGAATAATGGTGAGGGAAGGGCAGTTATACAGCGTTCTGTAAGGTGGAATGATTTAAAGAACCAGCACTTTCAATGTACCCAAATGCCAACACGTGCCCCTGGGAAGTGGAGTCGTGCCTGGAGCTGGCAGGATGTGGGGCTGCCTCCTGGAAGGCATCAGCCTGGGGAGGGGATGGGAGGTCATGGTCAATAAACAGCCTGCAATGGTTGTCTGATATAATGGTGTGGCTCAGAGAGCTAATGGGAGCCTCAGCTGTAAATCCAGGGGAAAATGGAACAAAAGAAAGAAAGTGATATTACTGCTGTTTGCTGCTGTAGTGTGTTCAATGGCCAGAAATTATCTTGGAGTCTGAATGAAGGTGCAATGCAGTCATTACTACAAGAATAACCACTTACATTTTAAAAAATTATCTGTTTTTAGGCAAAAAGCCTAATTACAAGAGGGAGATAAATATGTGTCTTACTCACAGACTGTAAGCACCTATGTGGGACAGCAAATTACTGAAGGCAGAGGGCTGGGGAAATGGGCAGGCAAAGACATGGTGAGATCCTGTGCCAGAACTTCAGGCTGGATATATTCAGGATAACAACACAAAACTTTTTACAGGCTAGCAGCCCTGGTAATACTCCATCTAATGATTTTGTGGATTCTGCATCACTGCTGGATTTCTCTTGGTAAGCTTTACTCAGTTCAAGCAGAAATTATGCAGGAATTACCAGGTGAAATGTTATGCCCTGTATTACGGTGCTGTCATACTCACTGATCCTAATGTTCCCTCCTGGCATTACAAATCTGTGAACCTAAGAAACACATGACTGAAGGGCAGCCATGGTGCAGCTGCTGCATTCTTAAGTGGAGAAAGCTATCTGGGTCATATCTTGGGGAGAGAGATTGTGCTGTGCTGGGGAGACAGGCAGAGGTGAGGACTGACCTTTGGCTTGTTCTCAGAGACAGGAATTGCAAATGCATGTTCTTTGCAAAAATACACCTTTCCCTGCCAGTCCTGGGGAGCCTTGCTTCTGCAAAGGTCTGCTATAGACAGTGCCTGGCTGGCTCTCACAAGGCTTTGGGAGGGGTAAGAGGGGGAATGCATTTTTGCAGGGGGGCATACTTAGGGCTCGTACTGGAAGAAGGCTGTTTGTGTGGCCCTGGAGTGAGCTGGTATGGTTCTCCCCCATTCCAGCAACAATTCAGACCAGTATCACCCATGTTTAGCACTGTGCCATCCCCTGCTGTCAACATTTCCCACAGTGCAGCCCAGGATATAATTATCCCTCTTGGCTACAGGGGCACATTGCCACTGAACTGACTTGTGCTCAGCTTGGTGCCCACCAGGACCCCCAGGGCCTCTTTTCCCAAGCTGCTTTCCAGTCAGTCAGCCTCCAGCTTATCCTGGTGCCTGGGGATGCTCCTCCCCAGCTGCAGGACCTGGCACTTGCCTTTGCTGAGCTGCATGATGTTCCTGTTGGCCCATTTCTCCAGTCTGTCGAGATCTCTCTGGATGGCAGCACAGCCTCTGGCTCATCAACCCCTCCTCCCAGTTCTGCAAACTTGCTTGCCAGCCAGCTAGCTTCAGTAGCCAAGCTGCTGCTGGACATTCTGCCACATGAAGCTCCTACCAGGACTTTCACTGATGCAAGGAAGGCATCATGCCCAGGCAGCCCAATGTCCCCAGGGCTGTGAGCTGGGTGCCACATTTGGGACACCTCTACAGAGCAGGTTTGTGTGACAGCAGCTCCCTCATTTACACCAGTAAGTGACAATCAGTGGGCTGGGGGCACAGGTTAGGTTTCCAGTAGAGGACTGATGTCTCCTGTGCTTCATTTTTGGTCAAAATTTCCTCCTTATCCCTGTGGACCCCCTCCTAGTGCACAGCTATGCCAGGAGACCATCACTTGACCTGTCCTGCCTTTAGCCAGGTCTGCACCGTGCAGCTGATTTCACTGCAAGTGTTAACGAGGTAATGTGGAGTTTTCTGATGGAGACACAGGTCATGTGGGTATTGAGTCATGCAGAGATACTAGATCAGACCCCAACAGCTCATCACTCTCAGCACAGCAACAAACCCATGCTGGAAATCTCTGTCTCTTAGCAAAACTAATGCTCTCAGAGGTGGGGCTGTGCTGCTCTGGAGCCTGGGTGGTCATCACTTGCTCTGGCATTTCTACTCTGTTCATCGTGGTGTGATGTAGGCTCTCTCTTAGATATTTTTCACACTCATGGCAGTTCCCAGGAACTGATTGGGAAGTTGTATGCTCAGCTCCTGGGAAAATTACTGCTATTACATTGTCACATCAACAGTTGGACAGGCATTTTTACAGGCAAATAATACCAGATCAGGTGGGGAGAATAAAAGGTGTAGCCAATAAAAAGGACAAAGCAACAGGGATGAAAAATTATTGCAGTGCAGATTAATTGCAAAGCACTTACAGATGTAAAGTGCAAGTCATACAAGTCAGGAAGGGAAGAGAGAGCTTGATAGACAAGGAATAAAATGCAAAGTACAGGAACAAATGCAATTTCAACAGAAAGTTTATGAGGAATTATTGCTCTGAGGTAAAGAATTTGAGGCTGGAAGAAATAGCTAATAAAGTGGAAGGAAAGTAATTTATTATTTGAAGAGGTTAAGGTTTAGGAGCAAAATCTGTGACAGTTCTTTAATATCAGCAGAGATCTGAGTGCCATTATTCCCTTGGATAACCTTGAGACCTCTGGAACTTCTGCAAACTACAGAATGAGACCAGCAACAGCCTGTCCTGTTTGTGAAATAATTGTGGGTTCTTTCTCCATATTTCAATGGACGACAGAGGAAAGCTCAGAGGTAGCAAATGTGAACCTGAAGGCTGAATGAATCTGATGAACACTTAACTTGTGAAATGCATTGCCCTGAGCTGTCATGGAGCTCCCCACATTGAGACAATTCACTGAAATAATGGTCACAAGGAGAAGGCTGCATTGTGGTGACAGTTTGACATCACAGCTGAGCCAGCCTGGCCGGGTGAGCTGAGGGAGGCAGCACGCACCAGTTTTTTCAGCTACCAGGCAGGTGGTGCAGCCATCATCTATTCAGGGTAGGCAGCAGCTCCTGGACTATCCACAGGTGACACTCCTGTCACTGAGGCTGCTTGACAAGTCCCACTACAGAACTGTCATATTAAGTCGGCATAATTTTGCTGGACATTAACAGTTAGAGAGAAACTCTCTTGGATGGACAGTTTGAGGAGGATGGGATTGATGATTTTTGTCTTCCTCAGCTTCTCTCTCAGCTATGCCCAGCTCAAGCCTGGGAATGTGAAAACAGGCTGGCTGTGGGGTCCCCTTGGAGCTGCCAAGGCCAGTTGTCTTCAGCCACTGGCATTGCCTTCAGCTTTCTCACTAATGTGCTAATTTTCCTCACTGGTGCAAAGGGTTCTGGCACACAGTTCCAGAGGCTGCGTGTGCACTATTTGTGTTTCTAGGGAAAGAAGAATTTGATGTCTTTTCCCCTGGTAATTAATGCAGAAGTTTGAAACCTTTCACTTACACTGACGCCTATCCAAACTCCTCTCAGCCAATAGCACTCCTTATGAAAAGTGTTTTATGGAAGGTGTTTGAAAAACCTCTGAAATATTGCCAGTGTCTTGCAGACTTCATGCTGTCCCATACTAGGTGAAGGTGCCTGGAGACTTTACCCAACAACTCCATAATTTCCTGTGTAAATGGCTGCCTTATGTACAGAAGGGCTTTCTGGGGAAAAAAAATAATTTATAACTTTCTGGTTTGTTAACTCGTCCGTGTTATAGGAGGAAAGTCATGCTATCAGTCTGAAGGGGGGTAAAATAGTTTCTACTGAACGAACAATTCATAAGAACATGAGAATGACCATTCAGGTCAGATCAAAAGTCCCTCCAAGCCTGTGTTTGGCACAGCCAATAAAGTGGCAGAGGGAAAATGTAGAACAGAAGAGCAAGCAGACAATATACCCTCTTTATCACCAGCACTCTATGGTTTCCTTATACATACACTTTTTTTTGTGATTTATTCTTTTGCCTTCACAAACACAGATCATAATCCTGAAGTCAGTAGCCATGCTATAGATTTGTGTAAAAATGCCTGGTGCTCTCATCAGGCTGAGGTCAGCAACACAAGTTATGGCAGAGCTGCTGATCCAAAGCCCTTTCTGCTGGAAGAGTCCAGGACAGGAGATCTTGGTAGTTTAAAGACCAGATAGGATTGACTGGCTCTCTGTGAACTGAGGTACTGATTTGACATTCTGTGAGAGTAAAGATAGTCCTGGGATTATATTTCAGGAATAAATAAACCTTGGTAGTGAATTCCCTCAAATAGCTGTCAAAGATTTGCATTGGTGTTTCAGTAAAACTCAGAAGCCTTGATGGTCCAACAAAGCTGATGTAGTGAAGCAAATGAAATTTTTACCAGTGAATGCTTGAGGTTCAATTAATCACTTCTTCAAAGTCAAGAACATTTATTCTTTTCATTACTGAATTTAGTAATATTATAGCAGTAAATACAAAAAGACTTGCTATAAATTGTGCTGGCCATGTATGGTCAGATTATTTGTGGGAATAATTGCTACATGGACTAGAATTACATTACCTCAGGTTATTGGATTACATATCATGTCCTGCTGAATTGTAATATCATTTTGTTTAAATGCAAATGCTAAAATAAATTATAGTTTCTGCTTTAGGGCTGTGGATTAGTTATTCAAGATGATCTTACTATTAACTGTGCAGGGAAGATAAATTGGTTAAAGGAAAAACTTGACATCTTATCAATTTTTTCTATATAGAGGTTTTAGCAGAAAAAAATGCTTGTTGCAGCAGTTTCATTTTAGTTCCTTAATCATGTGTTAAGTAAGTCTCTACTAGGAGTTTAATATGGAATTTTAAAGTGCTTGGACCTAATGAAACCAGGCACTGACACTGTGGCAGCAGCAGGACAAACTGTCTTAGAGCAGGAACAACCCAAACAAGTCATGTTGATGTTCCTCCTTCCCCTCAAAAAGTTTACCAAAGCTTTTACGGTGCCTGATGGCATCAAATTTGGCTGCCAGAGATTCACAAGAGAGGCAGGTTAGTGCTGTGTGCTCCCAGGACACCTTTCAGTGACCTTTCAGTACATAAAGGAGGCCTATAAGAAGGTGGGGGCAAACTTTTTAGGAAGGCCTCTTGTGATAAGATGAGAGGGAATGGTTTTTATGTGAAGGGGGGATAGATTGGGACCAGATACAAGGGATAAATTTTTTTACAATTAGGGTGGTGAAACACTAGCACAGGTTGACCAGAGAGGTGGTAGATCCCCCATTCCTGGAAACATTCAAGGTTGGGTGGGGCTCTGAGCCACCTGGTCTAGTGGAAGATGTCCCTGCTTGTGTCAGGAGGGCTGGATTAGATGACCTTTGAAAGTCACTTCCAACCCAAACTGTTCTATGATCCTATAACTCTGTACAAAAATTTTGAGACAGAAAACTGTGGAGATTGGAAAAATTAGATAAAAGGCAATTTAAAGAACAAAAACTCTGCACAAACTCCAGATTCAGCTGAAAGACCAAGTGCACGAGGAGTAGTAGGAAGGGCTGGGAGAGAATCATGGATGTTGTGGCTTGGAGCAATGGGATGAGAAGGCAGTGACTTCACTCTGCCTAAGCTGGTGTGCCTTTAATCTTCTGGTCTCCCTGGGCAGGTCATAACTGGGACACACTGATGGACGGGATAGAATTCAAGCACAGATAATAATAAGGGCTGTAGAGCAGGATTTATGAAGAAAAGTTAAGCACCAAATGTGCACAGTTTGTCTCTGTGACAGGCTGACATTAGAGCAGTGTAAATACAGATGAAAAGGAAGAGGTGTCATTTAACATAATAGAAGGATGCTGTGAGCAAGGGCTTTACACACGTCCTCACTTCAAGGAAGTCTGCACATTAATGAAGACAAAACTCAACCCCTTCTGCATGCTTGGCTGCTGCTGAGATTCCCACTCCCCACAGCTCCTGAGCCTGAGCCTTATCCCTCCTCCCTGGAGGGAAATCAATCACTCCCAGCCACATCCAGGTGGGATGAAGAGGGATTCACTCTCCTGGGAGTCTGCAAAACTCCCTTTCCATTTCTCCAGAGGCTCAGAATGAATCCCCTTAGTCAATGATGTGCAGCACATGGTCCCTGCTCTCCTGCCAGCTGTATCTCGGGTTAGGTTTGAGGTGTAGCTGCTGAGGTTACCTGAGTGCTCTAATCCAGCACTGCTCACTGGGGCACTTGGCCCTGAGGAACAATTTAGCCAGTGAAATGGGTTACAAAGCTACCAAACCTCAGGAAAACTTTGGAGGCCATCAGGTTGAAAGAAAAGCCTGTCCGGAGGAGCTGTCTGCAGCTCTTTTCTGATTCCTCACTCAAGGGTAGCAGCTGCCTAAATGCTCCTACAGCTCAGGACAAGGCAACTGATGCTCAGCTACCAGAAAAGCATCCAGAAGTAGTAATTTCCCATTATTTCTTAGATTGCACTTTAATTATTGACATGCAGGCAGCCAGCATTGGATGGCCATGCCTGCCAAGAGCCCAAAGGCTTTTTGTGTAGGGGGTTAAATTTTGTTAATGATCTGAGTTTCTGCCAAACTCACTGCCACGTATCAGGAGTGACACTAACTAGACTTGGAGGCTGTTTCAGTTAAGTGCTTGCACTTTATTTACATGAGCCATTTCATATACTGCTGCTCAGAAAATACAGAAGAGCACAGAGAAGAAATAAGGATGGGTGAGTACCTCTGGATGGCTGACCAATTTCCTTCTCCACATCATCGAGTTACTTTCCTGCAGCTGGGGAAGAAATTGGCCCTTATACTGTCATATTGATTTAAGAAAACTCCTTCTTTCCTGTCCTACCTCTCTGCCTCTCACACCAGGAAAGAATTTTACTAGGGAGTTTGGAAATTTTTGTACAAGAGGAATGTTGTGATTTTTGGGTTCCTTTCTGAAGTGCTAATGTGTCTGTTTTATTTTTCCTTAGTGCTCCAGCTCAAGCAGTCACACAGACAGTTTAGATTCATTACCTTCCTTGACAAAGTCTTTCATGACCTTCAGCTTCCGTTCTGGTTACCAAATCCACCTGCCCCCATCTCCCCCCTTCTTTTCCTTAGGGTTGCAGATCAGCACATCAATATTTCACTTTTGTCCTTATCTCTGGTGTATTAAATTCAGAGACTCATCTACCCATTTCAAATTAATTTTCCTCCTTCCATTTCCCACTTCCTGAAAACCATCTCTCATGCATTACCCAGGAGTTTCCAGGAAATACTTATGCTCTCCACTCTTTCAAGAACTCTTGTGGCTCTCATGCCAAAGAGGATGGTGCTGTTGCCACCAGAGGATTTGACTGCTACCACCAATTTCTTGGCCACGAGGTTTTCCCCAGGACTTCAGTTTTTCTCACCTTCTACATTCTGAAGGATTCAAAATGAATGAACGTAGCACTGACAGTATGTTCAGCAGGTGACCTGAATGCACCTGGTAATGCAGCAGCAGGTGATGCTGACAGGGTGGGAATTTCAGCTGACCATTCTGGGGGCTCAGTAGTGTTGGGGCTGGGTGGCAGGGGCAGTGTCAGCCCGTCCCATTCTGCACCAGCCTTGCAGTTAGAGCTCCTTCCCTGAGCCCTGGACACCTTTGCAATACCTTGTAAAGTGATTGCTTGGAGACTGCACACCATCTGAAACATGTGCCCACTGCCTATGCCCATGTCTTCATTGCACACCCAAAACTCTTAAGAAGGATTTAGGGCTGAGAAGTACAAAAAGCTGTGTGATTCCTTACTCTAAGTCAAGAAAGCAATCACCTGTCAAGGCAATCTATCTTCCCTGTTTTATCTTCTGCAAAAAAATACATGGTTGATAAATTTAGGAAGTTAACATGAGCAGGTTATTTTAAAGGAAATATTCACCACCCTCAAGAAATCCCTGCTCAAATTTGGCTGGCCCCCAAATGTCCTGCAGAAATGTTAGTACTGAGTGTTTTAAGTCCCCCTCCAGGCCTCCACAGTTATGAGTTCTCCCTTCCCTTCCCTTCCCTCTTTTCTTTTTCCACTTCTTATATAAATAAAATTCTAAGTGCAATGCATTTCATTAGTGATCATGTTTCATATTAATTTAGGTAAACCAGGAGAGGACATTGTATAAAGCACTCAGTCTGTATTGTATAAAGCACTGAGCAATAAGCTGAGTACCAGCATGTTGGATAAATAAGAAAACAAATTCCCAGAAGGCTCAGTGCTTTGTGTTTAGCTCACTACCTTGCCCAGCTATTTGTCCTGGCACTAGACTCCCAGTAATGTAAAATAATGCTTAATAAAACTTACACTTGAAAAAGTAATTTGCTTGGGCTATTGATTTAATTAAATTGAGTCCATTTGTTTGAGTGCTGTTTGTGTTTTAAATGCACAGCACAGAACCCACAGAAGAATGTTCCTCTCTGCAGGGGAGTACTCTATTCCTTCCTGGAGTGAGGTAAGGAATGGCAAAGGAGTTTCCCTTGGCACGTGCCCTGTTGAAAATCTAAATATGGAGGGTTAATAATCTACCAGTGACCTGGTGCTCCAGTTTGGGCTGATGTCTGTGGACTGGGAGCCCCTGGTGTAATGGAACCTGTGGCTCCAGTATGGAGCAACTTTACGTCAGTGGGGATTTTGTCTGTGATGGGTTTTTCTTGCTATTCAACAACAACAAAAAGGCTTTAAAACACCATGAAACTTGTTAGGCTTTGTAGGCTGATGTCTATTCTACCAACTACCTCTCTTCTCTTGGTAAATTTACTCAGCTGTATTATTTTGTAAGGCCAATATCGCTTCATCAGCCGTGAATCACAGTGTTTGTCAGATCTGAGGGAGTGGGTTCCCTGAGGCCTCACCTGTGAAAGGTCTTGGTGAGAGTTGGAAAGGTCCCTCCATTTTGCCATTTGTAAAGTGCAGTTATGCTTTTCTGCTTGGTTTAGTGCTGGGCAACAGTCTACAGGTGGAAAAAACAGCAATAAACCAGCAATATTAGGAAACAACTCTTTAGTAAAATAGTATATAGAGAGGTTGCCTTCGATCTATGATTGCTAATAAGGCATGAGAAAATGTCAGACATCTCATTTTTTCTGTGTCTTTTTTTAAGGCTGAGATGTGGAAAGTGCTGCTTTCCATTTACTCATTCTGAACTGGGAGCCAGTAGTGTTCTGCAGAAGTTTCTCTAAAAGCTCTAGAACTCATTAAAAGTAAGATTTTGAAGGATTTTAATTTTTTGGCTAGTACAGAATAAAAATGTTGGGTGAAGGTTACAACTACCTGTTGAATTCTGTGCATCACTCTTGTGGGCATGAGAATAAATTACTGAACTTTCTTAGTATGGAGAGTAGAAAGCCAAGAATATCCTCTTCTTCAAGCACTGCAGAACAGAGTATCACAATTCACTCATCTGGGGACCCCGACAGGGCCCCAGAGAATGGCCACATCACTGAATTTTTGCCTGGAAGGCTCGTCAGCCTTAACTTCCAGTCACAAAATCATATTTTGGGTTCACACTCAGATTTTGAGGAATATGGGTGGTATGAGAAGCCAAATGGGATGGAGTAAAAAAAAAAATCTCTTTATTGTTTCATATTTAGTGCACCGTATTCTTCATAAAGCTCAGAAGATGGGTTTGATTTTCTTCTAGCATGATATAATTGTGTATTTTGTCCTGACACTTCATTTCCTTCCTCAGCCACAGAGTTGCCATTTCATACCATCAACTAATTGTTCATTATTGTTGAAAAGGGTGAGAGGAATTTGACAGCTCCACAGAAATCCAGAAGTCACCGGGTGTCTGTGCGTGGGTTCCAGTAGCCAAGTGTAACCTTTGCTCCTCTGGCAGTCAAAGGAGACATTCTCCATCAAGCCAAGGATGCACAAGTAAATAAACACCCTCATTAGGTTTTGCAGCGAGGGCCTCATCACTTAAGTTATTGATATTTCAATTAATCTGGAGAACTCTCAGGATCCTTGCTGCTTACAGACTGCTGACCTTCATGGTCAGAGATGCTAATGCTCAGTTAATTACAAACAGGTTAATGCCCAGTTAGTTATAAGCAGGATTATGCCCTTAAAAAAATGCAAATGTGTTTGCTGTCAGAGAAATGATTTAACAGTCAGCAAAGGTATGGAGAGGAAGAGCTGTGATATCCTATTCTTGATTTAGTTTCTCATGGATTTTTTAAGTGTTTTGGTTAATTTATTTATCTGCCATTATTAAATATCTCTGTGCCTAAAGAGAAGAAAAGAAGCAAGAAGACATTGTGATTTTTTGTATCTATTTCCTAGCATGAAAGATGTGTCAGGAATTTTTAAGATTGCAAATCCAAATGTAAAGAAATTAGTAAATCACAGCCATAGCTCTCCCTCTTTGTGCATAATTTAGACAGACATACATGGGAAAAAGCCATATGAAGGTGCAGTTAAAGAATTATAAAATTATTGACTAGTTTTTGGAAGGGACCTTTAAAAGTCATCCAGTCCAGCCTCCCTGCAATGAGCAGGGACATCTTCCACTAGACCAGGTTGCTCAGAGCCCCATCCAGCCTGACCTTGAATGATTACAGGGCTAAATCCTGATGCATAGAAATCTGCTTGCTTTCCATGGAATTTCACAGGGCTTTTTGATCACAAAGCTCACTGTGCAACCACTGGCATGACATCCATTCTTGCTTCCTCCTGAGCATCTCCCTGTCTTCCTCTGGACCTTGGAAATTCTAGTAGGTGCAGATACTGGATTTTTCACAGCAACATAGCAAATACAAGGTATGGGCTGTAATGTAAGAGCTGTGTGAGGTGCAGAGTAACATTACAAATTCCCTCAGCCATTCCGTGTTCTGCGATTCACTCTGTTCCTCACCAGCTCAACGTGTGAAAGCACCATTCATAATGCTATTGGTTGGTCTGGGAAGCATCTGTCTTGAAGCTGTACCAGAAGGGAAATAAAAAAGGGAACTGGGGGACTGTTGGAACCATATTGATTGTGTGAAAATCCTTCTCAGTGCTATTGAGAATAAAGGAACGCAACAGCTTTTCAAAAATTCATGTTTATATTAATTTAATAATATTAAAACTACTGATAGCTCTTTTGTTTTGTTTTGGTATTTATTAATTTTTAAAAAGACCGTATGATCCAGCCAAGAAGGATTTTTACAGCCTTAGTGAAAGGAATAATAGAATCCACAAGGTGTCCCTTTCTTTCCCATGATCTCCTTGTTGAGCTGTCTAAGACATACTTGGCCAGCTGCTGCAACAGGCTGATGCTTTTAAATCCAGGCCATCCATCTTGCAATTGGTTGCAATCAGTGAGGTCCAGAAAGTTCTGCAGAATCAGCTTTTTTAGGCTCAATACGAGTAAAAAAATTAAAAGCCCGTAGTTTTGAGCTGAAGTATTCATTCAGTATATTCTTCATTTAATCACAATCAAGTCAAATTTCTATTAAAACTCACTGTGCACTTGACTACCCTTGTAATAGGAACCACAGCAAACAATGAGGTATTAGTTGTCTTTTTTCCTTTCCTTTTCCTCTGACCCTTGAATCTGTACAATATCCATGGAGTGCAACTAACTACAATCTCCGTATTTAATCTTAAAACATAATTAAAACAAAGAAGTGTGAAATGAAAAGCAATCAGACAGAAAATACGGACTCCAGTCAGGGCACTTCTGTCTGTTTTAGGAATAGAAATTGGACTGATTGCATACTTGGATCAGTCTAATCAAAGTAGTACTAGAAACCCAAACCAGTTTTTGAGGAGAAAAACCAGATACATATAATCATTAGGTTTTCCACTCCACAGTGGACAAAAAACAACCAAGATTGCAAAAGTCTTGTCCAGCAGTGGGTCAGGTTGGGAGTACAGGGGATGAGCCTGTGCTGGGAGTCCATGGAAGGGCTCTGGTTCTCAGTTCCCAGGGAAAGTAGCAAGTGCCAGCCCTGCCAGTTTTGGTCATCACTCTTCAGTCGCTGAGCCAAAAATTATAACTGCGGCCATGCACTCCTGGCCAAATGAGCAGCAGCAATGCCTGCTTTGGTCTGGTATCTTATTCAGGGCAGTTCTTAGCCTCATCCTCCTTTGTATTTCTGTCTTATCTGATTGTCACTGAGGAGGCTTTGCAGCCACTAAACAAATAGTTTAGTGCTTAATCCTGTCTGTGTCAGCATTCCCAGCTTGCAAAACAGAAAAAGAAAGAAAAAGAAAAAAGCAAAAATAGTTCCTGGTCTTGGGAACTCTTTGGGCAAGATTTCTTCTCTGTGTATGTACAGAGCTTCATCCCACCTCTACTACTTTTATGTCACCAGTATCCACATAATGAACAGTTCATGGCCATGCTGTAGATCAGCCCATTTGAATCAAAAATTAAATAACAGTAATATGAACATCAGGTACTGACAGTGAAGCTCTCAGTCAGTGTATCCAGGAGTGCTTTGTGAAGGTGGCTGGGTACAGCAGTAACCAGTCTGCAGACAAGGCATACTCAATGCTCTCTTTCTCAAAATGACACAGGTGTCCATTTGTCCTCATCTCTGTCCTTATTATGCACTGGCTGGGATATAAATTGTTCAAGTGGCAAATTATTTTTTCATCAGCGTTATCTACTGTTCCACAGTGGGGAAGAATCTCATGGTCTTACATAAATGGTTTTAAAACAAACCTACTGCGTGTCCTGTCAAGAACTTAGAATGAGAGGATCTCCATCAGCTTTGACAGATTTTGTCCTATTCACTCTGCATTTGGCCCACATCCACCATCAGTCTTTGGCTAAATTAGGATCAGCTCAGTTTGCTGTACCTCTTGGGCGGACAATGCAGGAAAGCATGCAAATGTCCATGGAAAAAAGCCTTTCTCAAGGGATATTTTATCTTTATTCGAATCAGGACTGTGAAAAATCTCACCACTGTTGTCTTTCCAGGCTGCAAATCTAATTAGCATGACCTCAGGAAGCTTGGGTATTAATCCTACAGTATGGAGAGCTGCAAAGCAGGAGGAGAAGGACAACCTCACCACCTTGTCCAGGATGGTACACCTTGGGTCAGGGAGGACCCTAGGAGGGAGAACTGCTCCTTCCCAGCCAGCAGCAGAGCTCACTTACCTGGAAAAACCTGCAGGGACTGGGAGTCTGTGCTAGAGGAGGTGACCAGGAAGTTCTGAAGGGAGTGGAGGAGCAGGGCCACATGGAAGGAAGGAAGGAAGGAAGGAAGGAAGGAAGGAAGGAAGACATTTTCTACAAACCTTGAGGAATGCAGAATCCATTGATCTCCAGAAGTCAATGAAGGTTGCTAGGCTAAGAACCAGCTGGGAAGAATGGACCCAACATGTGAGGACTGTTTACACCTCCTTGTTCTCAATCATCACATCCGTAAGACCCAAGTTTCATCCACCTAAAGGTTACCTCCTTCTTGGATGTGTTTTGGCAATGTGTAGAACTTCAGTTTTTGATGGGGAAGATGGAGGCAGAGGCCTCTCCACAGCTGCCACCTCACACAGCACTGGAGAGCCTGGCCAGGACTGTGTTGGGGCTCAAGCCACACAGTCCAGCAGTGACTCTACCCTCAATCTCTCCAGCACCAACCTAAGAGCCTCCCTGGCACCAGGTGGTGGAGGACTGGAGCCCTGCATCTTGTTTTCTGAGAACACCATGTGCCTGCAAAAGGTTGGGAAATGGCTTGGTGCAGCCAAACTTCTGACCACAAAGCCAGACTTCCCCCAGCAGCATCGAGTAGAGAAGAGGGAAGGCCTGAAAATTATTAGCGGTGCTTTTCAGTTTTAATTTCCGTGGTGTAGCAAGAAGATAGCTCTGTTTCATCATGGCTTCAGCACAAAGGGAGGAGAAAAGAAGGTGAAATCCAGTGTTGAATGGAGTGCTGCTCCTCTGATTGCTCATCAGCAGGGTGTGTTAGCCACTGACAAGAGGAGAGTGTTTGGTGAGGGCTGTGACTACCCACCCCTCCAGTCTGACAAGGCAACAACACAGATGAATTTATGTTCCTCATTCTTCCCAATTCCAACAGTGCTCTTCTCTCCTTTCCACTCCTTGGTTTTCCTCCTCTCTGACACTCTTCTCAAACTTTAATTCTCAGCGTTTTCCTCCCTGCACTGCCAGCGCTCTCTCCTAATTTCTCCTTTCATGGCATTTCCCTCTTATCTTCTTTTGAGCCCAAATTACTTTTGTTTTGTACCACTCGGTTGTCTTTCACCAGCTCTATTCTTCCTCTTCATAACCCAAACTCTGTTTTCCCAGGAGGCCTGGCTTATCCCAGCTCTTTGAATTCAATTAATTGATCTCCATCAGCCAGATTGCCATTGGCAAAGAAAACCAGCACGCTGACTGTCTTTGTGCTTTAACTTCTGTTTTATCCTCATTTAATTTGTGCCCTTTGCATCTTATTGAGCCCTAATTACCTCTGCTGCCACCTCACTGTATTCAATTATAGCCTTCATCTCACTGACCTGATGTCTCTGTCCTCCTCAAATCTCACCTTTCTGACTTTGCACATTATTTTTGTGTAAAGTCAGTACCCTCCATGGGGAGCTCAGTTCTTCCAGTCTCACTTAATTTTCTTGACTGCTTCCAAGCAATTTCCAGGCATTTCCCTGCCTTCACTTTTCCAAGCTATTATGGGATTCACCAGAGCACAGGCAGATCAGGCACTCAGACAGTGGTTTCAACCAGGGCATCTTGACCTGGCTTGAGGAAAATTGATCTTTACACCAGCAGCTCATAATAAGGGTAAAAAAAATCTCCCACATCCACTGCAAAAATCCTCATATGCCTGTACAGGGCTATTTAATAATTTTTTTGCTAACTTTTCTGGTGAAAGCTATCCCACTGGTGCCTGGGTACCTTCTCTCCTGCTCCTTTCACTCCTCTTCGTGTTATCTCTTCTCCCACCATCCCATCCCATCCCACTGCTGTCAGGTCATGATCCTCAGATATGCCTCTTTTAAATAGCCTAAATTTCCCACATCCTTCACTCCCTGACCTATTTTTGTGCTGCTTCTGCTCTTTTCCTTCTTAAAACCTGACCATAGTGTGGAGGGGGCTGCACACTGACACAGCACTCACACCTTCGCTCTTCCTCCTCTCTCTTCATTCTGCTTTGTGTCTTTATCTCTGATTTTGTTAACTTCTCTGGAAAGGCTGATGCTTTCCTTGTAGCTAACATTCTTTCCCTTTGCCCCAGTCTAATTTTTACCTTTATTTGCAAATTTTCTGTCTCCCATGATGGTGATTTTTGAGTGATTTATGGGCTGTTTGGAAGTGGGGAGGGTTCACCACTTGAAAAACTCTTAGCCACAGCACTGAAATGCCCCTGAAGGTTCACTTCTCACTGAGTCAGTCCTTCAAAGTGCCTGGGTTTGACCATTTCCCTCCTTTCCAGCCTTTCTTGCCTCTTGCTGTGAAGCTCCTTCATAGGGCTGATTTGGGCTCTGGGTTATGTCTGTGACTCTGTCCTTGTCCACCAGCAGGTTTCTGGTCAGTGCTTGTATTCCTGTGGGTCACCTGCATCAAACTTTATCTACTGATGCCAATATACCATGGTCCATGTTGCCTCTGATATCTCCTAATTTCGTTCACCTCACTAGTGCTTCTTTAAAAAAAGAAATTCTGGCAACTGCTGCCATAGTGCCCCATGTTAGGGATGTCATGCAAGAAGGTCTGGGCATGAGAACTTGCTGCAGGAGCCCCAGCCTATTAAAAAATGCCCATTTGTTTAATTTCTTTCTGTTTTTGTAACCCATCTCAGAGGTGAGGAGGATCTGGGCAGTTACCCTCTCTGGGCTGCGTGAGTCCCAAACACATCAGTCAGGTTTCTGATTCCTCACAATGTTCTGATTCCCATTTCAGCTCATTTCTCAGTTGGATGTTTGCCTTTATCTCTGATCCCAGAAACTTCACTGCTCTGGTTTGTCTGAAGAGCAGTGCTGGTTTCTCACAGTGCTGGTGGTAAGTGGCCTTGAGGAAGCTGGCATAGCACAGGTGTTGAGTTGTACATAAAACACACTTGCCCCAGTCCTTTGCTGTGCACAGGGAGCCAGGGCCCCATGTCCTGCAGCTGAGCCCCACCCAGGGAAAGTCTCCAAAAATAACCTTGAGCTTTCCTCTCCCACGGTGAGATCTGTAGCTCTGGATGGGAGGGCAGCTCCTAAAATTGAATGCAAATTCCCCAGCCGCTAGTGCAGCCTCAAATGAGTATTTGCCTGCAAGGGAACAGGCTGTGAGACTTTCCCTGAGTTATTTTCCCACTTGGGACTCGCTCCAGAGGCAATGAGCAGAGTTAACTCCATCTCTCACTCACAAAGGAGTGAAGCATGGCATGCCAGGTTCCTCCTTCTGACCTTATGTCAGAAGAGAAAGTGCTTTTTAGCTCTTTTTCTTTTTGACACAACTGTACTCCTTTGTCTTCTTCCTATTCTTCCTGAACATTGAACTCTCTTCACAATCCCCTTGCCAACTACAAAATTCCTCTTTTCCTTCCTCCCTGCCTTTACTCTGCTGTGTTACTAGAGAGATACACGAGAATAAAACAAAAGAAAGTGTAAATCTGGAAGACACAGAGGTGTTTTGATTATCTGGTTGCTTTTGTGCCATCCTTGAAAATTCTATTTCTGTGCAAGAAATTCTTTTAAATCAGAGGAGAACTTTCTGCCTTCACTGCTCATTGAGATGTTTTGTGGTACACACAGGTACAATAATATGACAGCAGAGCTTCAAGTATGCTGAATGATTCCCATTTATCCCAAAGCTGTGCATGAAAGCAAATTATTATGAAATCATTGAGCAAGTCTCTTTCTAATGCTCCCAGAGCAGGCAGTCTGAACCCAGGGTACAATGAAATAAGATCTTCAGCCCTATTGCAATATTTATCCCACGGGATCAGGTGGAATGACAGAGCTTAATACTGCTAGGAATTACAGTTGCATTTTTTATCACGTCCAGCTTACATCTCAGCCTTGCTTTAGTTTACTTACCTTTAAATTCAGTGTATTTACGCTTCAAATGTGCACTGTGGCTATTTCTGCCTGGTGAAAAATAGATAATATGTGTGCCTACAGCTTGTTGTAAATGTGTACAGAAGCACACTAAGGGGGTCAGATTTCCAGGAGACACAAACCAACACTATTTCATTAATGTGTTTGTAATATCAGCCAAATTCCACTGCTTAGAACTCTTTACAGCTATTTCCCCCTTTACACAATGCATGGGTTTCAAGGTCACAGTTACCAATAAAACAGAACAATTGGGTCAGACTGGAGTGTCTGCACCTGCTGTAAGATGAATGAACTACTGAAAATTGGTGGTGGTGCTCAGGCCCCGGTTGACACGAAAATTGGTGAGTGTTAAGTGTGTGGGCTTGGGAACTTGGTGTCTGGAAGGAGGAATTCAGAGTTTTACTGCCTTGTGGGTGTGCTGTGAGTAAAGCAGAATGATGTGATGATGACAGCACTGGGTGGGTTACCCAAAGTGTTGCGTGATTTGGGGCACATCCTTCACCTGGACACACCCTCTCTGCTCCCTGGGGTCATTTAAATAAAGGTGCTGCTCCTCTCCTCTGTACTGAGAACCTTAGAGCAGAGCAGCTTTTATTCTCTAACATGAAGCCCTCATTGTGAAAGACAGGTTGTATCTGTAGGGATGCATTGCCTGTGGGGCTCAGCACCAGAGCTCCTCCAACTTGATGATGGATCACAAACACTCCCATCATTTCTTGGGTTCCCAGGGCAAACAGGTAGAAGCAAATCTCTGTGACTTCCAGGAATACTAGGGTTTTTGTGAAACCTGCTCCTTCTCTAGCCTGGCTAAGGGAGGCTCTGCCTTGCTGTCATGAGAGATGCTTTTATGTGTAAGTGCCTTTTCCCTCCACTCTCCTGTCAGTTTTCTTCCAAAGCTATCTCAGAGTGGTAATTTGGGAAATCAAGCTTAAAGTTTCCAATTCCTCTGTTGACAGACCTCTTTCAGAGTCCAGATCTCTTCTTTAATGGCAATTCACCTTTTGCACCCTGAGCAGTAGGTTTCCTATTTAATAAATTTAAAGTTGTCTCAGAATGACTCCTTCTGTTCTGATGTGATGGTGGAGCTGTAGCAGTGAACACAGCAGCAAACCCCAGCCTATCTCCTCTCATTTAGGGTCCCTGCCATCCTTGGAGCAGGTAGAGGGTGTTTCTTGCTTTTTTGGACACATCTTCTGCATTTTAGGCATCTCTCATGCCTTTGGACAGTTTCTGCACTTTCTGTCCTGTTTCCTTTTAGGATGGATGCATGGGAGGGGAGTGCAGGTGTGCTGAGCATGGGGTTTTACTTCTGGGATTGAGCTGGGAGCAGCAGCTGCTTATTTCTCTGAAGCTTAGGCTGGAGTGGTGAGGAGATGGGGAAAGTGGATGTTTGGAGATTCTGGGAATAAAATGGTAAGGAATGTTAATCAAGGAATGTGGTCCTCCATGCAGAGCTTCTCATGAAGAGCATTGCACAGGGAAAGGGACTGTAGGAAATGTGAGAAAAATAGCTTTATTTTTGAATAGAAGACTTAAGGTGGATACGAAAGCCACTGAAGAGTGAGAAGAAAATACTTTAATCCATTTTTGTTATTTGTATTAAATTATGTGTGCCTGACTATGTCTTGGGACCAGGCAGTGATTCTGCCTTGCTTTTGTGGAGGGCTGCAAGGACCTGAGAGCCAAGACCTCATTACACAAGATTCCCTGTGGCTGAAGGACAGTTTCATCCAAGCAGGCAAGACCTGGGACATTTTTGAGTATGTTCTGTGTCCAGCTGAGAGGAGTTTGGATGGCATTACCATATACAGGTGAGTCCCAGGTGCCTACTCTGGCCTCCTTCCCTGGCTTCTCTTTGCAGGTGATTCAGCACAAAAGTTGTTCATGTTTTTCAGTGCTGTTACCAATAATGATTGAACAAATTTTAAGGCTGACATACAGTGGAAGAAGCTCTTCCTGGGAGCTTTGTTCCAGGACCAGAGGTAATTTCTCTGAGGCTGATAATGTTGAAAATTAATAATTCCCCATTTGAATTAATTAATGTATTTCGATTGTCTTAGTATTAGGAATGTAATGAAGAAAAAGTGGATGTGGGGGAGGTGAACCCAATTAAAATGTAATTGTTTCATTCAATTCACAATCTTGCATTAGTGAATCTGTGAAAAGAAGATTTTATAATTAAAAAGAAAAGTAGGTTTGGTGATGTCTACCACCACATTTGGAGTCCACCTATACTACGACAAAAAGAAATTCAAGATGTTTGTATCTGGAAAGACATCTGGTATGTACCCCTCCTTTCTGACTTGCTAAGAGTTTATTAATCATTTGTATGAGAATAGAAGAAGCCATTCAAAAGAACAAAATATGTAATGATCCTTTACTGCCACTTCTAATACTGGAAATATGTAATGTATGGTAGTGGGGACCCTCCTCCAGCATGGTAAGGTTTATAAGCTTGGTGAAATGACTGCCTACTAACTAAATTCCATCTGTTCCAAATACTCCAGGAAGCACTGTATTGCACTAGATTTTGGCAAACTGTTCTATGAGGTTCAGCCCCATATTAGCATTTTAATTGCTGGCTGATTGCTTTTATGTTGCAAAACTCAGTTCGCAACAGTATGTAAGTCGCAATTAGTTTTTACTGTGTGATTCATTAGTTCCTATAAAGCATGTCGTGCTGCAACATTTGGAAGGTAATTTGCTAGAAATATTAGCACTCGCATTCAAGAGTGGGGAGTGGCACTGGAAGCGTAGCAGTCCTGCCTTTCACAAACACAGAGCCCACGTTTGCTGGCAGAACATCTTCTCTCAAATGAGATGGAGCTGACAGCTGCAGATAAAATTGTCTCACAGTGGCAGGTTTTCCATGTAAACAGCATCTTGGTCCCGCAGCCTGCTCCGTGTGGGTTTGCATCTGCCTGGGATCTGAAGGGAGTCGGTAGGATGGACACAGGTGTGAGAGTTCCCTTTCTGGGAGTTTGGCTGCTGAGCTCAGCCTGGTTTGTGATATTCCTCTGGGGGAGTTTCGGATGTCTTCTTCATGCCTCAAGAATCTCATGCTGCTTTTGGAGATGCTGTTGTGTTCACACTGCTTGTGATGGGGAGGGTGTGTGTGTTCAAGTTACATTAATCAGTTTTGCCTTGAGAAAGGGGGATAAATTAAGCACCATCTTTAAAAAGTTCCTACCTCTATCATCCTGTGTTCCTTTAGGCAAAAATGCAGGTATTTTGACTGGGTTTAAAACCAGCCGAGACTTCTTAGCCCCATTCTGTTAAGCACAGTGGTTCATTTTACCTTCTTCCACCTCTTTTGGAAATTGTTGTCTCTGGCAGAAAATTTCAACAAATAATGCATGAGGACATGATCAATGAATTTCCTACCAGTACATGCATGGTGTGACAGCTTTTTTGAGTATCCATGTCAGTCCTATTATTTTATCTTCCCTGGCTGGATGAAAGTACCCTGGAAAGGTTATTCTGCCTGTGGTTGCTGGCAATCCAAATTCCAAATCCTGGCTGTGAATGACCTGTCTGGGATGCACCACACCACACATCACACTTCAGCACTCACTGCTAGCACCTCTCTGAAGGTGTTAATCTCAAAATATAGCCTATGGTTTTAAGGAGGAATTTGAATTTTTCTTCACTGATGAATAAAAAATGGATGCAGAAAGCAATAGTTAAAGCATCTCCCCTCTGAGCAATCCCTTGGGATTTTCTAGTTTTCCTTTCTTCTGTTTTCACACACCCTCTGAAGATTTGAACTCAAACTTTTGTGCATCTTGGCTGTCAGAAGTTTTGCATTGGGAGCATTTGCCAAATAAAGAAAAACACTGCTTATTCCTGCAGAAATACACTTAAGTCAAATTAAACTGGCACATTTGTAATTATACAACAAATTAGGTAAAAATATAAACTTGCAATACTTCGGCTCAGACTGGAACAACTCACTCAATTTTCTAGCATATGCTTTACACCTGTAGGAGTTAAAAGCACCTGCAGCTGTTCAGTCTTCCCTGTTGGTTTGGTATAAGTGGCAGCTGCCTCCCAGCCTTGATTTTCATCTCTCAGTTTAAGCATCTTGCTGCTCAAACCAAATTATAATGCAAAGCGTGGTCTGTGCCGGGAGATTTGAGATGCACGCTCTAGTTGTCTGTTGATAACTCTGATTGTGGAATAAGAGTTTATCCATTTCTTTCAGCTCAAGCTGTACAGTGTGGTCTCTGTTGTGCTAGGACAGAATGACTGCTGAGGGTGTGAGTGCAGGGGTCAGCTGCCACATGAGGTGGGTGACTCCAAAGGTTTTATGTTAGGTGTGAGTCAGAAGTACAGGATTTATGCCTCTTTTTGTACTTCTGCTGCCTGGAAAGTGAAAGCCATGGGAGGTATACTGACAGCAGCAGAGGTAATGCCAAAGTGGGAAAGATGGAAATCTTTCTCCTTCTGCCTTTTCCTATTTTTATAGTTTAAAGTGCATGGAGCCCAACCAGCCAAAATCTTCCCTGAAGGCTTAGTTGGTAGTCACTGTTGGGCTGCTGTGCCAGCACTGCCTGGGAATAATTTCTGTTTGAATTTCTGTGGAGTGGGAGCAGGTGGAATTTCCCAAATAGAAGTTTGCTTTGCTCAGGTTAGAGGACGAAGTCCCACTGACAGGCATGAAGCAGCTGCCCTGACTGCAGTGATCGAGTGACTTGCCTGTGTGTACTTAAAGTCTTGCCCCAAATACAGCAGTGCTCAAAGGAATGGCCAGGGAAATCAGGAGCACCCTTTGCTCTGCTCATCCACTGCTGGCCCACATGTGAGCAGTGCAGGGTAGGCAGTGTGTGTAGGGCAAGGGAAAATGATGGGCTGAGATCTGAATGGTGCAAATGCTTATTTGGTGCATCTGAGATGCAGGAAAGTGGGCACTGAGCCTATTGAACTCTACTGATCCTGTCTAGCTGCCCTGGATTTACTCCCATAGTGTTACCCAGACTCTCCTGTGGATGGTGATTATTCAGCACCCAGCAGAGCTGAGCTCCAGGAGTGTGGCTACGACTCTTGTGTATCATTTAAATATAACCATAAAAACATAACTCCTCCTCTACAGCAGTCGAAATATTTTTCTTCAGCCCAACTTAAACTGGTTAAAATGATAAGCTAAGCTGGAAGAAAGTCCAGAAGTCTGTATTACACTTCAGCAGGACTGTCTATGTGTTGTATGTGTACAGCTGTAAGTAACTGAGAATTACATGGGGCATTACAGTGATCAAATTTACTGCAGAGGCAAATCCTTAAGCCAGAGTCGGTGACACCTTTGTTGGACAGCATGGCTGCAAGGAGTTTTTTCCACAATCATTTTTTTCTGTGTAAGGTATAAAGGACAATGGTGCCTTTTTTTATCTTTTATGCATTCCTATTCAAGAAATAAGCAAGTAAATTAAGAATTTTCTCTAAACACAAAATTATTGATTTCTTTTTTTTTCCCCCTTTCCCAAACATTTCTTTGGTGAGGAAGGGCAAGATGGGAGGGTTGTCAAAATTTTTTTCATCCCAGCACTTTCAGTGTGTGTTATTTAATTTCAGAGGGTTCCTCCTTCTCTGTCTGCTGTTCAAGCTGACTTCAGAGACTCCCTTTGCCCCTGCAAAAAACAAAAAGAGGAAAACTTTGGAGATAAGGCATTTGCTTTGTGCCACCAATGGGTAAAAGGGGGAATAAAAGCTGATGACAATATAGGTCTTGGTACATACTTTAAAAAAAAATATGGCAGCCCAGTGCTGCTCAGGTTTCCAGATTTCTTCTCTTATTCTTTTTTCTTTTACAAGCACAAGCTGTAGGTGGGGGAAGTTTGAATGAAGTTGGCAGAGGCATTTTGTGTGAGACTGTGCTGTTTTTAACACACCCCACGTACCACTGGCAGTGTTAGCCAGCACTGCTGCTTCTGTGAGACTTTTGATGGTGACATAGTGGTTTGCTGAAAAGGCTCAGAAATCCTGTGGAGAGACAGATTTTCTATTTCACTGTGTTTCATAGATTGTCTTTTGCAAATGTGTTTTACTCTGGTGGACAAATGCAAAACTTGACTTCTTTGTGACTCAATATTTAAATCACATGGCATTGTGGGGGGCGAGGGCGAGTGTTCCTAGTCCAGCTTTACAAATGGAAAGTGGGTGCAGAATTCTGTGTATGGGAGAAGAGGATTTGATCCTTGTTTGGATGCCTGTGGGCTGGGGGAGAGGTGATTAAGGCAAGCCTGGAGTCAGGCTGGCATGGGGGCAAGAGAGTGTGTTTGATGCCTGCCTTCCTCTGCAAGGCCATGCCAGGTGCAAGGAGTGGAGAAATCTTCACTATTGCAGCATAATGGAAAAATTCAGCGTAACAGACAGCCTGATGTTCACCTGCTCTCCCAGAGGAAATGGGAGAGAAGGAAATTGTACCTTTAAGGAGAATTTTTATGCAGGAGTGAGAGATAAGAGATGGCATAAAGCAAATGTGTGAGAAACCCCCCACATGCATCTGGCTTTGGAGTGAGACCAGCCCTTTTCTTTGAGGTGCCACACAAGTGCCTAGTGATGGCAAAAGCTGATGGTAAGACAAAATAAAAATATGGCAGCCACTTTCAACCTATCAAACTAGCTGACATCAATGCTGCAGCAGATCGATCAATGGCTGATTTATTTATCCATGTGTTTCTCACAGCCAGCCCCTATTTCTGGAAAAGGAAAACATTTGTGTGTTTGCATATTGTAGGAGTTCATTCGTCAATGGAGCCGCTGAGGATGTTGGTTAAGTGAAAAATAATTTTGTGTGTTTCAGTTAATGCAATTCATCAGAAGCTGTGCAGATTAACTGGGTAGAGCTACACTGAACACAAAGGCATCTGCAGATAAAAAAATGATAAATTATGATATTAGTCCTGCTCTATGATTCATTGGGAAGAACTCAGAAGCCAAGAATTTTCTTCAAAGAAATTATTCAATGAAGACTGAACAGTGACTATAAAACAACAAAACACCTCCTTTGCAATGGTTTTAAATATTGTTGTACATAAAATCTAATTTATATGGCATTAAAGGCTTTTCTTGGGACTACAAATCATCTTTGAAAAATGCATCTTGTAAATGGTTCATCAGATGCATCTCAAATACTTTTATGATTATTAGTAAATGGAATTAGAGCACCTTGTAGTAGTTTTATTACATTTTGCACAGCTGTAATGGATTACAGAGAGGCTCTCAGTACTGTAGCTCAGGCTGCATAGCAACTTCTAAGTCAATACACGTTTTTCATAGGTTCTTTGTTTTTTGGACGATACACCACTTTGCTCTGAAATGATCCATGCCTGATGCCAGCTGAAAGTGGGAGCAGTCAGATGGAGCTGCCCATGTTCGTTGAGAAAGCCCATGATGTGTGTAAATGACTGGACTTTACCTCCTGTTTTTGTTTCTTGCTTTGTCTGGAGGGTGGAAGGAGATCTGCTGCCCCCTAAGGAGGTGTGAGAGAGGGAGGGGTTGTTGGTGTTAATTGTGGGGTGTTCAGGGATCTCACTCCCCAAGCTCCCATGACACACTGTGGTTCTAAGGGAGTGACTACAGACCAGTGTTATTCTGGGATGGCATTTGGTGGCCATCTGTGATAACACACAGTGCCCAAAACAGTGCTTGGCCCTGACGTTTATGGGGCTGGATGTAGCCCCCTCTCTGCAGCTGAGCTGGACAGTGTAGGCCAGGCTGGAGAGAAATAAGTGTGTTCAGGACATGAGTTATTTCAGGTGAGGTGTCTAGCTTGTGTCTAGTTAATGTGTAACATCAATGTCTTCATTAATACAGAGAGGTAGCTTGGATGGACACTTGAACTCGGTCAGATGAAACCCATGTGTTTAACCTAAACTACTTGTGTGGGCTTTTCCAAAAAAACAACAGAGAAACAGAGCACGGTTCATCCTACCCTTATTAGAAACCTCCACATGGGATGGATTCATAGAATCAGTAGGGCTGGAAAAGACCACTGCTAACCCAGCACCACCATGTTCACCACTAAACCACCTCCAGGTGTCACATTCATGCATTTTATGAACAATTCCAGGATTCCAGCACTTCCCTGTGCACTCTGGTCCAGTGCTTGGCAACCCTTGCAGTGAAGACATTTTTCCTAATATCCAGTCCAAACCTCCTCTGGTGCAACTTGAGACCATTTCCTCTCCTCCTTGGCATCTTACATGTGTTCTCCACTGACTGCAGACAAATCCTGGGTGAGTTGTTTAGACAGCAGAGCTTACCTGGGGCCAGCTCAGGTCAAATAGGATAAATCCTAGTTTTACAGGCCCGTAAGAAGATTTCTGCTGCCTAAAGCTTGCAAGTTTTATCCAACTGCATTCCATGCAGTAAAGAATACTAATTCCTCCAGAACTTGTGTATTTTTGTCCTTAACTTGCCCTAGTTACAGCTGAGGTCCATCTAGAAACTGCTCTTGGCTTCTGATTTATAGAGATACTTTAAAAATATAAGCCATTATCCAAATTATATAGTATCTTATCTCAGTAGTGCCTAGCCCAATAGAATTGGTGAAGTTCTTACTGCTCCCATGTTTTTCCTTGCTCACAAAAGGACCCACGTGCTTGCTAGGTGAATGTTGAAGTAAAGCACCAGCACATAAGTGCTTTGCTGAACAGGGATTGATTAAAATACATACTTTGGGGCCTTACTTAATTACGTGTTGGGGATTGCATAATTGGCACCGTACTGAAGACATTTAATAGCTTTCTTCTGATAAATCTGTACAAGCACAGCAGTCCTGAACTGTAATTTAGCATGATAATGCCAGCTTCATCAAGGCCCATGGAAAAAAGCAGAAAGAGTTTGGCTCTCTGAGTCCTTGTGAGAGGACTGAATTAGTGATTGCAGTCTCTAATCCGATAAAAAGCAGCTTCAGTGTATTTTCCCACTGAAATAGCTTCTTACTTGAGCAGAATGAAGGAGGGCCTGCACAGCTGGCAGAGACTGAGCTTCCTAAGGTGGTAAGGGAGACTTTCAGCCTCTAGTCAGAGTCAGGCTGACAAACAGTGGCACAGGATAAATTCACTACAGGACTTGAAGAGATTATAATGCCCTCATAAGTTTTAAATAGTAGTCCAGTGTGTGATGGGAGACTCTAAAGCTTGGTGTAGTAAAAGACATTAAACTATTTCTAAGCCCTCAGCTCTGCATTTTCAGGGTTAATAAAAAGCTACTACACTACCAGAAGCTTCACAAAATGTGCATGTTCAATAAGCATCTTTCCTTGAGAATGAGTTGTGACTGTTTTCTTCTTCTCTTTGTTGCCATACAGAGAGAAAAAGACAAACTCTTGTGCTATCAGAGTGCACACTGCACACAAGCAGAAAGAGGCAGGAGAGAGACCCTTGAGGAAGGTGCAAGCTGTGATCTGAAGGCTGCACAGGTCACTCTCCAAATCGAGTCCTGGCTGTGACTGCTGGCTTGTCACTCCCAGCCATGGACAGGGCTTGCAGCTTCTCTTCCCTGCTGCTGCCTTTCTTCTCAGTCATCCTGCAGGGCAGCTCCCCTGTGTCTGTGCTGGTGTGATCCTTGCTGCAAAAAGCCCAAACAAAGGCTTGTCAGATGTGTTGTGTTGGGAAGAAATGTGCTTTTCTTTGCAACTGAGAAGGCATTGAATTTTATGTTTGAGTTTTCCCGTGTGTTTCTGGAGCTCAGTGTGTGCTGTGCTGTGTAGTGCAGGGAAATAAGCCTGTGCAACATTAATACCCCCGTGTCCAGGGCATCCAAGGTGGGTGCAGGGTCCTCTCTGCCTCCAACACTCTGCAAGAAGGAGACAGGTGAAGCAGAAAGCCATGAGATGTTTAAGTTTGTTAAGAAAATTGGCATTTGACAAGAAAAGCTTTTGAACATGCATCACAAAAGCATGAAACATTTGCTCTGAAGGATAAGTTTCTACCTCTACCAGCCAGTGCCTCACAACTCATGGGAAGGAGGAGGTCTGCTTGCCCTGAGGCCCAGCTGTGGGTATTTGTCATGGGGTTCATTCCACCAGCCCCCATCCAGGGCCTTGTTATGAATGTTTTTTCCTTTGGGGAGAGCTGATATCTTCACCAGATATTTCTTTACTGCTCATTTACCAGAAATGTTAAAAAAAAGCCAAGTTCTGCCCCCCTAAAGATTATAGAAGTGTGCAGCGGAGGGTTTTACTGCAGGCATTTTATTATTCTGCAGCAGTCTGCCCACAATATGGTCTCTTTCCTCACTCCAGCTTATAGGGAAAACAGCTGACTTATTTTCAATAAATCTGAAGGCCATTAAGTAGTGAGGTGCTAGTTTTATTTTTCTGGTGGCTTCTCTAGTGCTAATCTTATATTTGGTTTGTACATTGGTAGGACTAGCTTGCATTAGAAGAAGTTAAATGGCTTTTCTTTGTTTATAAACATGCTGCTGACATAAATATTTTAATATCTTTAAGTGGCTGCTCCTCTTCATGAGAGTGCTAAATATCATGCAAAACTGAAATAAATGCTACATCAAGGAACTCTAGGGAGCAGTAAGAAAAATAGTCTTTAAAGCAGGAGCAGAACTGTAATTTATGTTTTACCTAATTTTGTTTCCCATGAAATTGTCTGGTTTTATAGTCTGAAATGAGTGATCCTGTCCAAAGGGGATGCATATTTTACTAAATTTTGTCTTACCTTAAATCAGGCCTTACTGTTCCTTGAGCAAGGTGGAACAGATGTCAACACAGCCTAAAAGAAAAAAAAATCTCTGACAGTCCCCTGAAGTTAAGCAAATGGCAAGCAATTGTTAAATGGAAGGTAGGAAATGGGAAATAGTTTTCAAGGGTGGCTTCTTCAGGGGAAAAAACCCCAAAAAACAAAACCCTCTTAACAATTTCAGGAGGTCTGGGAAGGGTGAAAGCTACTTTCCAAAGCTACTAATCCAAAGAGCTGTAGTTCTCTTAAGAGTCCTTGGGTGACTCCTTCGTAGCCAAGAGAAGCTCAGTAGTACAGACTCGATCACCATCATGGAGTATCTACAAAAAGACAGAGAGATTGTGTTTGTAAGGTCCTTCCATGGGGAGGAAAGGGATTTTGGGCTGACAGCTCGGCTCGAACAAGTTCCATCTGTGGGTAGGGGGGGTTTCTGGGCTCTTGAGAGAGTTTTTGCGTTCTTGAGAGAACAGGAGTTGCATGAAGGTATGTAGGCAGGGTACAGGGATGTCTCCATGTCCTTCTCATCCCACAAAACTGCCCCAGTCCCAGCATTCTCCATTATTGCATCTCAGCAGGAGCACACAGGATGAATGGCAGGCATCTAAATTTAATGAAGGGTGTACTGCAAACAAAGTGCGAGGAATATTAATTTGTTGAGAGTTAAGGAGCTAATAGAGAATCACAAAACTTCTGGGAATAGACAGAGATGAGGATTAAAGAGTTGTGAATTATTAACTTATTGCCATGAGATGAGAGAGGCACAGTGCAATTGATCCTCTCTACTGCTCCTTCCCCTCTATGTGTGACTTACATCCACCTCAGATTACAGAATCTGCAATAAAAATTAAATTGCAGTGCTAAGAGCATTCCAAGGACAAAGAAAAAACATTGAAGGATGCTGCCATCCCTGCAGATGCTGGGTGAATATGCTCCACATATTCACTCAGCAGTTCAGATTTGCACCTGCTGCAGGTGGTGACAATCTCATTGTTCCTTTGGTCCCTGCATCTCTCTTGCAGAGTGTCCCTTCTGATACATTCCTGCAGAGACAAAAATTCAGTGTAAATGAGCATAGCTCCATCAGTCAGATGCACTCAGCTGTAGCCAGCCCATGTGAGATATTCACAGCTCCCACACAATCCTCTGGCTGTGTGTCCCCAATTGTCCCCCACTGAAATTGTCCCTCTTCAAGTAGCTGGATGATGCTTCTCTCTTGCCAGCCACATGGGATATTTTTGCCCAGCTTTGCCATGAGAAGGGATCAAGTGCTGTGGAACATTTTCATCCCCTGTCTCAGCTGCGTGTATTTAGGGTACCAGAGAGCAACCACCCAGACCTGTCTCTTCCCTGCATCCCAGCTACCTGCTGTGCTTGTCAGAAGGTGCATTTGACCCTTTTATTGCCAGCTGAATTTTCAGCTGTCAGTACACCCTGCTGTGGCCTGAACTGCTGCTCCCAGCCTGGCCCTGAAGGCAGACGGTGCAACCCAGCACTCGCTTATGGGACATGAGCTTGAGCTTGCATGACTTTGATTTTCCCTTGCCTCCTGGGCAAGACCTTCTCCTTCATGCTGTTGTTACCAAAAAAGCAGAGTCAGGGATTGCTCTTGCAGGAGATTTCGGGCTGAAAACAGGCCATTGACAAATGGTGCTAGGTCTTACAGAGCTCATTTGTGTTCTGCTTTGCTCAGCTGCGCTATCAGCTATCGGTTGTTTCTGGTTTCATTAATATCAGGCTGCTACAGAGACCTTAGCATGAGGGGCAATGTAAATTAAACACAAAGAAGTGTACCCAATAATTCATTGCCTTTCTCACTTCTAATTTGGCATTGAGAGAATATCACTTCCTAATACAACATTTGGTTCCTGGCCAAACACTAAATTTAGGTATTTGTTGTCCCCTGTTTACCATTTGCATGAGGAGATAAATGCTGCTCATTGAGTCACTGTTATTACCTTAGAAATAGCTCAGCTGCCCTAAAAGCTTACCCCTTAATTGAAATGGGCAAAAGGTGTGTCAAGTACAGAAAGCAAAGCAGCTACCAGAGGGGATGCCATGCCCTTTTCTTGCATACAACTTGATTCATTCTTATTATTTAATGCCTGGAGGAAAATGTTGCAGATCGCTTCCAGGTAAATATCGTAGGACATGACTTAATTTTTTATACTGGAGGCTATGGCACTGCCTTTATTATCACTTTCTTAGCTATTGCAATTTGTTTTTCCTGACAGGCACAGATCCCAGGGTAGTTTATCTCCCAAGGACATTGACAATGGGGAAGCACCTTCTTCGCAATAGGAACTGTTTGTGGGAAGATGAACAAAAGAGCTTCTCCTTACCCCTGTTTCCTTCCCTCACCGACTCTGACAAGCAAAGAGCAGGGGTGGATCACAGCTTGTGCACAAGAGGTTCCAGGGAATTGTGTGGGCAATGAGAGCCTGTGGGCATAACACAGCCAGTGCACGGGGGTTTGACAGGAGAGACAGGAATATTTGTATCTGGTGCTGCATTCTGAATATCTTCATGCACAAATACAGATGTCCCCAGCCAATTCTTTTGACTGACATTGCAATATTTAATGAGTAAATCATAATTGGCCCAAGGAGTCAACGCAGTCGTGAGTGAGGTTCATGGTGAGCACACTGCCTGTGGCTGAATCACATTGGCTGGGTCACGTTGGTTTGTTTATGTCTTGTACTCCTGCATCCTTATGCCCATTCCAAGAGCACACCTCGTACTCCTCCTTCCTTGTGTACCATTCCAACTCCTCTTCCACACAGCACACCCACCCTTTGGAAAGGACTCCTGTACCCCATCGCAAGGGCTGTGTTTTGGTTGTCTCCTTGGTTTTCCTTCAACATTTTTGCATGCTTCCGTGCCTCACAGTAGCAGCCAAACATGCATTCCTGGTTTTCCTTCAACATTTTTGCATGCTTCCGTGCCTCACAGTAGCAGCCAAACATGCATTCCTCCAACAAGCAACATGTCCCTTCCCTCAGCACCCCTGTTCACAAGATGCACCTCCTGAATGCCAGGTCAAATCTTTGGGTTTGGGTTTTTTTTCTCTCTCCCCATCCCGTTTTTCCTTGTCATAAGGATTATTTTTGCTCTGTGTTTTTGCAGAGCCAAAACCAAGGAAGGTTGGTTTGACAGTGGCTCTGGGTGTGGGTGAGCCACAAGTGGTCCCTCCTGGGGCCAGAGTAGGTGCCAAAGCCTCGAGCTGGTGTAAAGGCACAGCTGAGGCTGTGGCTGTATCCCTGCCATTTCTTTTCCTTGCTGCTAATGTGCAGGAACTCTGCTTGGAAGATGATCTGGCTTTCATATGGGGGCTCTGTTTCGCAATGGTTTGTACTACTCAGAGCTGTTCAGAAGCTGCAAAGTGAATTTTGTTTGCAAACCACGTGAGCCTCTTGCTTGTTTTTCTGGCAGGTGCAGGGAAGACACGGGCCACTTGTTTGCTTCCTCGTTTCTATGCGAGAACATGGTGACATCTGCTCTGCTTGACATTGTCTGTGCTGTGTGCAGGATGCTGAAACATGGATTTTCTGACTGCTGCCTCTCTGGGAACTCCAAGAAAATTAGATATCTGTCTCATGAGGTTCATCTGCTGGGGAAAAAAATTTAAATAACTGCATGAGGCTGCAGCCATTCTTATCCCTTAAAATGAGAAGGCAGATTGCTTTGATTTTGTGCCTGGATTTTGTCTCATACCCAGGCTGATGCTTAGCAACGACAAAAAGAGGACAGGCTGATTTCCACAGAGCTCTGGGCAGCGTTTATACCAGTGCATATGTCTGAACACCCAATAAAAGCACCTGATGGAGATACTTAAATTTATATGAGCACCATGGACCTCTGGCTATGGCTCTTTCTGCACACACCAGTGCTGCTGCACACAGGCCTGGTAATTATTTGCCTGAATTTGACAAGAATTGGCCATGTTTGTGTTAGGAAAGACCACTCAGAGGAGCTGATGCTGAGTACCCCCTTTAGCCTCATACTATGATAGATTTTATTTCAAACCAAACTTAACCTGGTGCTCTGGAGTGAGTTTTTCCACTTTATAAGTAGCTTGGAGCTGTTCAAAGTATGAGCCCTTGGTTTGTAACCCCACAACCCATTTGGGAGTGGGATTTGTACTGCTTTTCATGAACAGCTGGGGAAGAGCTTCTGTTGTGGTTTCCTCCAGAGGAGATTTATTTCACACTTGCCAGCACTGTGCTGCAGACCAAAACAATGGGGATGCACTTCAGAGCCCCCTTGCTGCTTTGAACCAAACAGAATACCCTAATGTAGACCAAACCAGCATGAGTTAGACATGACTGGGAGTTTTTCCCACTGTGCCCTGTCCATACTAACCAGAACAAATCCACCTGCTCCCACCTTCCCTGTTCTTTGGCTGCAAATGGGAAAAAGTAAATCAAGAATGCTGTGGCATTTAGGAATTGCACTGGAGGTGAGTTGTAAACACTTTGTGAGCGGGCTGGGTGAGCCATGGTCTTGAGCTGAGTCCCCTTGAAGATGCAGGGGATGGGCAGCCAAGTCCGGGATCTGGCCCAAGTACCAGCACAGAAAATACAGCATCAAAATCTGCACTATAAACTGCTGAACCACATTAAAACCTGTATTTCTGGGCAGATCTTATGATATTTTTCTCTCTCTTTCTTCCCCCCCCCCCAATCCCCCTTTTAATTCATGGTGGTTTAGGCTTTTCATTTAAAGTTTGAAATTATGCTAAGAGAATGCTTTGAATGAACACCATTTTCCAGTAGAAGGCCTTTATTAAACATTTTTGATTAGCCTTTTTGATTGTTGAATTTTAAAAGATTTTCTCTTGGCATGGTAATTCAGGCTTTAAGAAGGAAATTTCTTATGAAAGGACTCAGTGGTTGGTTATAAAAAAATGCAAACAGATGTGGTTAACAATAAAATCGCAGCATGATGTCTTTTAATTCCATATTAATATGTAATTGAGTAATAAAATAGTAGCCTAATATTTTGCATGCTGCAGTTTTATATACCCATAATTTATCCTGTAATGTTACCTGGCTTTCTTAATCTCATTACAATATAAAATTGGAATTTCATTATTGGAATTAAATTCTATTTCTGCTACACTTTATATCTGAGTCTGCCAGGCAGCACTCAAAACCTTCAGGACAATTTACTAGAAGCTAAAATTGCTGTTTTTCTTTCAGCATAAAACACAAATTAGACAAAACTGCCTCTTCTAGAAATGTGGATAATATAAAGAAGCTGAGCTCTATTAAAAAAAAAAAAAGGGTTTTATTTATAATTAAGAGTAGGATAACCACTAAGCCTATAAAGCCATCATCCAGAGTTGATAGAGGGATTTTTATGCCACAGATATTCTGTGGTTTTTGGGAATCTCTAATCATTCAAAAGCCACACAAAGCCCTGGAAGCTCTCTAGGAGAATTGCTTACCAACCTATTTTGTATGCATCTGAAACAGATTTAATTTACAGTGATCTTTTGGCAAAGCTTCTCTATAGATTCAGTTCCCTCTGGCTCGCTCTTACATCTAAACATATCTTATAGGACAATCTTCCTGGCTTTAATGATAGCCAAAATAAATATATAATTGTGTTTGTTCCTGTAAGTCATGACTATTTCCATAGGATGAAACAATACACGTGTGATTTGTTTGAGTTTGATGTTAACACAGTCACTCTTGCAGCTCCAAGTGCTCTGCAGACAGAATGCTTTTGACTTTAGCAAGAAAATTAAATTAAGCCCACAAAATAGAGACCTTTAGATGATTCCAAGGCTGTTTTGTTATCTCTAAGCTGGACTTTTTTAGAGATGCCTCAGCGAGGCACAGGGTTTCTGAACTGTAGATTTTACTCATTTACAACAGCACATTAAGAAAAAACCACAGAGCAAATATAAAATGGATACTTAATTTGTGGATCTAGCAAACCATAAATGTTGCATTTAAAAGCAGAGGTAGATTAGATTTTTAGCAGGAGCTGGTGCTATCTGAAAAATTTTACTGGAAAATGAAGTTTTCTCCAGAAAATGGTCCTTCAGCAAAGCTGTGTTGCCAGAGGCAGAGGCTTTGGGAAGCACTGTGGGCTCTGTGTGTAGCCCCAGGGGATGGATCCTGGTCTGATGTGTCCTCCAAAATGTAACCTGTGACCTTTGGGGCCTCACTGGCTTTTTGCCAACAGATCACAATGAACACGATCATGAGAAAAAATTTTAGACAATCTCCCAGGAAAACAGCATTTCCCTTGGTAAATCATGTGTATTTTATCTCAAATGTATATTTCTGCTGCTTTAAAATGTACTGTCAGCCACCACAAGCCTCAATTTACTGGTGAAAATGCTGCATGTTATCAGTTTTTATGTATTTCAGTACATTTTGTTTTCATAAGCCTAGTCATAAAAATCCATACCTGCTCCACTGACAATTTTAATAGAAGTTCAGCCTTAGCAGAATCCGTATTCAGCAAGATGCTGCATCTGCCCAAATCCTTTCACAGAGGAAAATATTCTTTCTGAGGCTGCATCAGAGATAGGAAAGGATGTAATAAATCCCACGTGTTTTAAAAAAGATGCAGGAAACTGATGTTGAAGGTTCTGGAATAGTGTGTGTACTCACTGTACTGAGCCAGTAGGTACAAGGTATTCCTAAAAAATGTGTATTAAGGTTTGTCCTCTCAGTGTTTGGGACCTTAAAAGTCAACTTTTTTTTCTTCCCAGAGAAAAAGACTTATTCAGGGTAAGTTTATCTTATTTGCTATGAAATTGGGTGTTCAAGAGCCAACTCATGCCACAGAATGAAATTATTTTTGAGGGTTTTTTTTTGCCCTAAGGTGTTTTTAGGTAAGTTACACATCTGACTTAAGAATTTATTCTGTGATTTAGATTTGGGATTTTTTTTGTTATAATTTGCTCTTCACTGAGTCCTTTGTGTCACAGACTTGAGCACATCCCAGGTGAGACTATTCTACTTCTAAGACAGCACCTTGAAATTTTTAGCATGCAATTTTAGCACATAATTACTATTCAGTCAACAGTGTCTTACCACTATCTTCATCTTTGCCACTGTGAAGAAAATGTAACCCTCACCTTGTCTCTATAGAAAGAGGTAATTTTTGGAAAATATTTGAGATCCTTTCGATATACATGTAATTATCTGTGTGGGTGTGCCTGAACATTTGCTGTGCTGAAGGCTGACAAACGGATTTCCTGAAATTTTGGAATTCTCCTGGCACATGACGAGGGACTGAAAACTGAAGTTACATAAGCTTCCAGATCAAAGGATGCTTTTCTCAGGCTACTCTGCTGTGTGACACTGTATGGGAATGGAGCACCTGACTGGAAACAAATATTTATTCTTGTTTTCCTTTGAACATTAGACACATTAAAAATAGCAGCCCCAAATGAGGTTATATTCTTGAAGTCTCAGCCATTTATTTGACTGCAGTAACCTTTTTACACCCACAACTATTCTAAATCAAGTTTCACTGCTGCCTGGCGGATCACCAGACAATGGATTGTTTCCTTTGGAAGCACAAAGAAACAAGCAGTTTTGGGAGACATTTTTGTATATCCATGATTTCAAGGATCAGTGGCAGCAGAGAAAGAATAAGCTCTTTTCAGCCATTTCATGCATTGGTTTTTTTTGGTTGGAAATGGTTTATATACTTGTGTAAGGTATATGGAGGAAGAGCTGATAGATTCTGGCACAAAACTGTGAAGATGCGTCCTGTTACATCTAAGTTGTGTTCTCCAAGGTTCACACTCCACCTTTGCAGTTGCTCTTGGGGCATCCATGTGAGTGACTGTGGGTAATGCTAAAGGACACTTCTGTCCCTTCTGTAGCCCTTTCATTTCCTGTCTCCTTCAAGGACCTTGGCAACAAAGTGTTTCTACTGTTTTGCTGTCAAAACCTGTGGAAATTTTTAACATCTGCCCCATTTGCATATTGCCTTTTGATGATCCACCATGAGCAACCGAGAAACTCTGCCTGCCTATACTGCAGTAAGCCTTAACACAATTATTGCTTCCCCCAGTGATCCATGGAAAATCATATCTCTGCTCATTTAAGAAAATGCAAAGCTGTTCCTTCTTTCAGGGCTTATGTCTTGCCTTTCTGATGGGATGGTAACACCTCTGGTGTTGGTCATAAGCCCTTTAAGGCTCTAAAGCAACCAAGTGTAAATACATAAATAATCCACTGATTTGACTTCATCTGCCTGTGCTCCCTCTGTGTCGGCTTAGAGCTTCCCAGGCACTCTGGGATTGGTGCTCACCACGGGCAGTCAGTCCAAGGCTGAAATAATTTTTGGAAAGTAAAAGACTGTGTGCATATGGTAATATTTATACACTAATCTTCTTTCCTGGCCAGGCTGAGGCTACTCTAAGAAATTGTCTCACAGTTGATTCTTTTTTTTTTTTTTTTTAACATGTCAGTAGTGGCTGAAATTTCATCAGTTTGAAGTTTCTAGTGAAGTTTATGATCCATTGTTCTTTGAAGTGTTGCATGAATGAATGATTTTACCTACAATCTAAAATGGTGAACTTGATATTGAGCACTAAAGTGTCTTAGGGGTATACTTCAGTCTTCCCTGAAGTCCAACTTTCTATATGTAATAAAATTTCCAGATGAGTAACTCCTTCCTGATAGTCACGATGCTGTATTCTTTGTTGTTTATATATCTGATATTTTTAGTTTTATTTGAAAAGTGTCAGTAAACTCATTTTGCTGCCTACAATGTATTTAATAGTTTTAGATCACAAGCAGGTGTCATCTGAAGAGGTGGACACTGAAGAAGGAATCAGTAGTGTTCCCGTCCTGGCAAGGCAGAGTTGCTACTTCAAGAATGTTAACTGCAAATTGAATGTCAGCAATGGATGCAATCTAATGGGATATTCTCCTCAGCTTCCCAGATCCACAGGTGTTTCCATCTCCTCATGCCACCAAAGGTTTGTTAAGAAGTGAATGCTACAGGTGCAAATTTCTCAGAACTACTGAAGTGGTTTCTTGCTAAAACCACTTTTGAATGTAATAAAAAACCTGGACATTAGGATTCTAATGAGGGAAACCTCACGGAAACTGAGATGAGCTGCAAGTTGATCAACATCAGGTAAGCTGCAGTACTTGTCTCAGAAATAAAATGTGTACTTGTAAAGCCAAGCACTAGTGGAGTGATGGGTAAGTGCAATACATTAGATGAGGAGGGACAAGAGGAAAATAACTTGGTGAAGATGATGGGTGGAAGGATTCCTAGTGTTACCTGTATAAATACTCCAGAAATTTTCTGTCCCAGCAGTTATTGAAATTGTACACTACATCAAGAAGAAGAAAACCAGAATACTGTTAACATCAGCAATTTATACACTGCAACAGAAAATGTTGCATTTGTCACAAATGGGCCTTTTGCTAATGTCTTCCTCACTCCAGATTTCCCAGAAGGATAAGGTGAAGCCTCACAGGTGAGAAATGACATCTAAGTACAAGAGACGGTCTTCTTGCTTTGAAACATATCACAATCGTATCTTCTTTTGCTAAATTATCAAGAGAGACAAACAAAAGCAGTTCATCAACCATACCAGAAGTGCTAATAAATTATTTGACTGATACCATATGTAAGTGCAGGTGGAAAACAAAAGATCTACTGAAAGAATTTTCTGCTTTTATTTGCTCTGGTCACTAGTATGGATTTTCTAAAAACAGCAGTGCCATCATTCTCTTAGTAAATTAATGAATTAACTGTACTGTTCCACAGGATTTAGCCATTGAAACTCAGGATTTGTTTCATAACAAGATGTTGTGTTTACAAGAAACATTAATCTTGTGTGTTTGCTACTTCAGCTTTGAGTAACTTAAGTAGAATGGAGAGGTGGGCGAGTGTGGCTGTTTACTTTACAGTGAGCTGGATAACTCCGTTGGTTGATTTCTTTACCTGGCTGTTAATACTGGAAAGAGTAAACAGAGAAAAGTCAACACCACAGTGCTGTATCTGCAGAAAAGCATTTAGAGAAATATTTTTGGATTTCTGCTTTACAGATACCAGAAAAGATTGCAAAAGCTGAGAGGGAGCAAAGAAGGATCTGCATGCTCACATTTATAATCCTATTTACTGGTTATAGGTCTGTCCCACTTATAGAACAAGTGTGGTTGAAACAAGAAGTGCTGTTAACAAGGCATTAGCAGAATGGGATGTTTCTGATCACTGGAGCTCCACGAAGACAGAGAAAATCATAGAATTAATGTAGTGTTCAGTATTTACAAGGGAATGTCAGTTAGAGATGCTGAGAAATGACAGAGGGGATAAACACAAACATTTATTTCAAGAACACAGGTGCAGGTTACAAACCTCCACAGCAAGTCAAGCATTGCCATGTTGTAGCTAGAAAAATGGGAAAAACGGTTGGAAAGATGTGATGTGCATGTCATCTCTGGTACTTGTGAGTCCTTCTGATTCCAGTTAAGTGGGAGCACTGGAAAGAACTTCTACCTTGTGTCCTGAGGACTCATGCTCCAGTGCTTTTCTGCATGTGCTGTTAGCATCTGGTCATGGATTCAGGACAGTCAATCAGTGCTGGAGAAACAGGCAGTCTCAGGCTCTCTGCCTTGTGTTCAGCCATGGTAGTCACTGCCTGGTGTAGTAAAAGTAGGGAGAGACTTGCAAATGATTTATTGACCTCANTTTTTTTTTTTTTTGAAACAGCTGCAAGGAAAACCCTGGTTTTCCTGCTTGGCTTTTCAGGGGACTTTGATAAATGGGACCTTAATATAGATTTTGCTGGTGAGAGAGAGCTGATAAACTGAAAACCTTTTGCAATGCCAGTGTCAGCGAATGCCTTTACCAACCCTCCTGTGCCAAACCGGGTGAATGTGACGCTGATCACCCTGTTCCTGCCTGTGGGATGTGCAGACCCCGGCTGCCCCTGACTGGGGGAACACAGTGGTGGGCATGGCAGCAACAAGATGCCAATGGAAATTGCTTGGGTAGGTCATGGGAGCCGGATGCAAAGCTGCCTTGGAGACTGTGAAATGCATTTGTCTCCATTTTGGACAAATCAGTGGATGCAGGTGCACTGGCAAAGCACCAGTGATGCACAGGTATTGCCGATCAAAAGGCTGATGCTGAAGAGGTAAAGAGCTCCTTAGATTATTTCAATGAATAAGGTAAGACAAGAAGGAGGAAATTACCGTAGTGTTTGAAGTATTTATGGAGTGTCCTACAAGTGCCTTATCATATGTCTGATAGTCTTTTATCAGAAGAAAATTTAGGGTTACGCCACTTGCAAAAAAGGAGTATATTACATATTTTTAGTTCTTTGTATGTATTAAACCCCTCCTTTTGAGGAATAAGCAGTAAGTTTTAAGAGCAAAAGTAAATTTATTGCAAGATTAAAGGTTATCACTGTTCAAATCACCTTATTTGCTCTGAGCTATACTTCAGGGAAGGTTATCTTACCTAAATCATATTTGTGCCCATAAAAAATTCAAAGAGCATCCTCAGAGTTGGCCTTAACATGTAAAGTCGTAGCAACAACTAAGTTTCCTGAAGTGGGTTCATTGGTGACCAGCAGAGTTTTCTTCCTGTTTCATGGCATTTCCTTACTGAATGCAGGGGTATTTACTGGGAGCAAATCACATTTTCAGAAGCCTTAAGTGGGAAGCTAAACCCTTATTTTTTAGTTTATGCTGTCAATTCAATGAGGAATTATCCAATTCTACAGAATTGGACAATTTTGTAGAAAAAGAGCTTCCCCTTTTTTTCTCCCTATTACTTTCTGTTGGAACATATGGTATGTAAATTTACACACCATTTACAAATTTACAGATTGTAAGTCTGTTGAGAATGCCATGAAAGAATTTCTGCTTTTTAAAAACGTGTGTTTGTGTGTGTTTTCAGCATTTCTGGAGTTCAGAGCAAACTCTGAAGGTTTATTCCTGTCTCGCTGAAGTCAGTGGGTGTTGTGCTATTGATGCCCACAGAGGGAAGCCTGAATTGTCCAGAACCCAGCTCTGGGTCTGCCCCTTTGCTGTTTTCCCAGCAGAGAATCCTGGCAGAGGGATGATGTGGATGAGAGCAGAGTGGGTGGTTTGAAAGCACCAACTGAGACATTGATTTTAGTTTTAGGTCAAAAATGACTGTGCTCCAGGTACCTAATGAGAAATCCTTATATGATGCCAGGCAACCAGCTGGGGTTTAGCAGACCATCCTCACTGAGGAAAAATACAATGCACTTCATAAGGTGTACTCCCTGGGTAACTCCTGCTGAGTAAAATGGGACTAAAACAAATAATTAAAGTTCCTCTTTGTAGCATTTTTTCACCCTGACCAATGTATTTGGTGGCTACAAAAATTACTTTTTTTTAGCATGGTGTGCTAGCAGGTACAACAAGCTTTCATCTCCTTACACTTCACACTTACAGCTTTTCCCCACTGTACTTCAGATGTGTGTGAGGAAAGCCTCTTTAATTTGGGAAGACTAAATATCTGCAAAATTATTTTAATTTTTTTAAGATGAGTTGTTATAAAGGCTTTCTTCCAGTCTCCATAGGGTTTCTGTTTAGTTCTCATCATTGAGAGAATGTTGTTCTTTTACCTTTAGATGGAGAACAGAAAGTTTAGGACAGAAATGATGAACTTTTTGTTTATTTATAGTTTATTTTTTAAGCTTAAATATTACTGTAGTGGATACTTTCCATGGCACTGATAATAACAATGAAAGATCAGCCATAGATCATAGACTACTGTGATGTAATGGATAATGTATTAAATGCAACTGCATTTTCTTTTATTCTGAGTCAAGTTTAAATTACATGTGACATTCAGATCAATGAGAGGATTTTGAATTAAGTGTCTCATTATCCTCTAATGGAACAATAAATACTGATGTAGGTGTTCCTAGGTAGTAACTCTCTTTGGAATACGGCCTGACTGTAGAATGCATAAGTTCATAATAACATTTAATGTGTTTCTATGTTAACACCGACAGAAACAAAGGTGGGGCAATCCACAGCTGATCCTGAGGTCTGTGTTAATCCTGGGTTTTGCCCAGTGTTAACCCAATCCTCATTTGTTGAATGAGATGGAAGGAATTGAGCTCTTGTCAATCCAGTTAAACCCCTTTGGTATGAGGGTTTTGTCTGTGAGCAGTGCATCATGACAACTTTAGCCAACTAAAAAGAACATATTGGAAACCTTGTTTGTTACAGGCAAGCACAAGACTGTCCCCTGAGTGTGTGCAGCCTCTGCTGGTGCCTGTTACATCACACTGAGCCAATGGCCAGTGTCACATCTGCCCAAACTTTGCTCAGTTCATGTGCTCAGACCTTTGCTTCCCTTGTACATTAAACGTGCCCAGCCTGGTTTAAGCTCTTGTCACAGTTTGATTAATGAGCGTATAAAACTCAGATCTTGTGAGGCAGCAAGAAGGAGTGATAGCAAGAATGAGTGAGTTTCTGTCAAAATGTGTAAAGCAGAGCTTAAGAAAGTTTGTATCTGACTCTGAAGCCTTGAAGGTTTAAAGAAATATACACACTTCTTCTGTTAGAAATCAGTGGGGAAAGCCTCAATTTCAGCTGCGTGCATGGATTCAAAATGATTTCTCTTAATAAATTAAAGGCTTGGCTTTGCTGAATTGATTTCAAATATACCAGGGTGAAGAACAGCATATTGCCTAATGAAGTTGTGTAAATGGCTGAAGAAAATTGTCAGTGGGACTTTGTTTAGAGAAGTGGAAGAAGATTTTGACTGAAAAGGTAAGTACACACCAAGATATGTAATTAGGAGAAGATGAGTTAATATCGTTTATCTTTTCTCTAATTTGGATTACTTGTAGCTGGTGAAAGAGGGGAAATTTTGCGCTTTTCGAGAAAATGGGAATGTACCCATTGAAGCTTTTGATTCCACAGAAACAATTATTTTCCATTGGAACTGGCATTTTTGACTGTCTGCTCTGGCTGTCAGTTCATGCTGCAGCTCTGTATGTTTGCCCTCAGTGCAGGTTTGGTGTTTTGGTGGTCCTGTCTCCTCCCTGAGTAGCTGTGAGTGTGTCAACGCTGGCTTTAATCCACTGCTGCTGAATCGATGACCACCTTAATCCCCTTTGTGCTCAAATTGAGGCCAATAGATTCTGAAATGGAGAAATCAATAGGCAATTGATGTCTCGGAGGAGATGAAAAATGAAACTTGACTTGAGAAAGAGTGTTACAAGGTATACATAAATATGATGGTGAGAATGGCCTTAGGCAAAGCAGCTTCAAACTATTTGCTACACCTTTACCAGAGCACTGCTTGCATGTTTGCCAAATCAAGCAGAATTTGCTGACAGTTTTGCACCATTTCTTAGACAGGTCACAGTCTTTGCCAGTTTTTCAGTCCTCCTTTTCTCAGTTTGATGTGTTTTAGTAGTTTTTTAAAATAATTTGCCTGTTATTCTGAGACTGCACATTGTTCTGAGCCTGCCAATCTCTCCTCCCATCTCACAACTTTCTCTTTTTATCTTTCTCTTGCTTCTAGCATCCTTCTACCTTTTGTGCAGTAGTCCACACTTTTTGAATCATTATCTTGCGTGATAATTGCCATCCTTATCCTTCTTAAAACCTCATCTATTTTCTAAGGCTCTAATAAAAATCCCTTAGGCTTTAACAAAACCTTTTAAGATTGGTTGATGCCTGTTGTGTTGACCACAGCAGCCTCTGGATGAGTCTTAGCTGCTTTCCCTGAATATTATAATTCATTAAACTTGAAGATCTTGCTGGTGAATACCCTTCTTGTGCTCTAGCCTGAAAAATCTAAATATCAGTAAAATTGGCTTATGAATTGGTGTGAGTTAATTCACTGGTGCTGAGCCCACAAGCCTTGTGAAGAGCTGCAGAAGTGAAATCCAAGCAGGTCTAAAAATACAGCAGTGTGCTCTGTGACTGAGGAAACTGAAATCTTGGTTTTCTGTGGCTTTATATTGTGTGGCTGGATTATCTTCCATCAAATTAAGTGCAGGCTCTGAAACTTTTCCTGAATTTCTAACGGGGTCTGTAACAGTCTGGACTCAGGGGGATTCTCTGATGCCTGACTCCATAATTAAAGTAGTGCTGAACTGATTTCTCTCCTCTGCATTGGAACCTCTTTTCACAAAATTTTCAGGGTCTAAATGCATCTAAGCCTTCAGTTCCTCTCTTCAAATTCTCACTGAATCTGGCTGAGAGGTTCTGATGTTAGGAGGATGCCAAAAGGCAATGAGATTGGCCAACTGTCACACTTGGACACGAAAAGAACCAGGCAGACGCAGCTTGTCAAGGTAAGAGGACAGCCTGGGCCAAGATGGCCCAAGTGTTTATTTATATGTTCTTAGAAATTACTGTGGATTGGAGGATGAGGTTACTACCTCTCAATTACACTGGTTAAAGGAAAAAGCTATCAAACGCCTCTTTTTAAGGAGAATGGAATGCCAACAATAAAGACGGTTAGCAAAGCATGGCTATGTTTACAGACAGTGCATGAGAACTTTGTTACAGAAATGTGAAACATTGAAGAACTGCAAAATTCAGAGTGACAGCCAACCACTTTTTGTCTCAAATCAACCTTACAAAAATGGTTGGAGGACGACTCATGGTTCAAATCTTTTGAAAATTTATGGCTGTTTCTTAGTTATGGGAGTGGATGGAGGATTGTCTACAAAAATCTCTTGCTTTTCTTTTGGTATAAAGAGTCAGTAACTCTCAGGAGATACTTTCTGATGGGCATGCATTGGAAATCACCTTGGTGTGTCAGAAGGTGTAGAGAACAAGGCTTATTCTTGTTTTACATATAGCATGTTAAGACAGTTTCGTTCTAAGCAAACAATGGGAAACAAAACTTTGTAGCAAAATTAAAATATACCTACCCTTTTCACAGAGACTTATTTTGTAATTGCTATAGAATTATTCCTTATAGAATTAAAAAGCATGGCCAATTTGTTTATAAATGATGTAAAAAGCAAGAGCGTAATTTTGGAAATTATTGGAGAGAAATCCAGATTTTCAGGCAGCCGGAGGGCACTCGTACACTTGATTTGAAAGAGATTCAGCTTGTGTGGGTAGAGTTCACTCCTGGCTTTCATAGTTACTGGGCAGCACAGAGGGGCCTTCTCACTCTGATTTAGGAATTTGTTCTGAATGGGGAAATCACCAAAGGGGTTTGGCAGAGTTTGGGTACTGGCAGGGGGCAGGAAGGAGTGGGTTGCTCCTATGTGTAGGTAAGAAACAAAATACTCATGTCTGCCCACCTAAGAATGCTGACTGGAAACAGAAAGGGTTGGCTCCCCAGTTTTACACTCTCTGATGAACCCAGGTGATGGTGCAAAGTTAAATTTGTCTCATTCCTGTGTACTGGACTTGAACGGATTTTGAAGCAGGCAATACCTTCCTGTGCTGAAATCCCAGCTGATGGCTAATGCCTGTCTGCCTTGTAGAAATGCCATGAGATAAAAGCAAAGCCATGGTGGCTGCTGTGAGGAACCACTTGGAAACCAACTTCTGAGGTGCTTTCTGAACACAGCATTATTTTCCTCTCCAGAAACAGAGAAAAAGTCCCTGTAAATGTATCTTGGGACTTGGCAAACCTGTGTTGCATTAAGTCGCCCTGAATTAATGTTATTTTTCCAGACATTGCATTTTAGAAGGACTTTTTAATTGGAAGGGGTGGCCAAAGCCTTTTAGTGATTTGTAAGCATCCTATAATGATTTGTTATTCTCTCCTAAAAATTTGCTTTTATTTCCTGCTGGAATTTGTTTCCCTTTGACATTGGAGCTTGTTATGCCTTTGTCTGCTAACCTAAAGATCCTGTTAAGTCAAAAAAATCTCTTTCTTAGAGTAGGTATTTATAGACTAATTCATCACTTAAGCCAAACTGAGCATTTTTAAAACTCTTGGTGGAAAGTCGATTTTACAGACCTTGAATCATTTTTTCTTTATCCTTTGTGAACTCTTTCTTGAGCTCTGCACTCAGAGAATGGTGACAGAAATTCAATGGACTGATCTTCAGTCGTGGTGTCTCCATGGTCTCAAGAACAGGCAATCGTGTATTCCCATGGGATATTTCTATTTTTAGATTTCGCAGTTCTGCAGCCATCCCAGATGGAGTGTTGTTAACCGGAGTTATGTTAGAGATGTATATTTATTTTTTTGGGCTTAATAATTCAATGCTTTTCCTCTTAAGTTTAACTGGGACTTTAAGGTAAACTATAGCATTTTTATTTTCATCCTCTCCTCTAGCCTGTTTATCTGAAAATTCCACAGAAATTAACTTCTTAAGTGAGCAATACGTGTTTAGAGATAGAAAAATATCCCAAAAAGATTTTCTTTCCACTATTTGCTGTATCCCAGCCCCATCCTAAAAGCCAATGAAGGAGCAGTCTTGGATTCAGAAGAAGTCAGCAGACAACTACTCATTCCTCATTATTTCATTGTGTGTTCCTTATTCTGGTATTTTCAGGCAGAAGAGTTAAAACATTTTTTTAGTCTTCCCTTATTTCAAAGCACTCCAGCCCACCACACTCCAAGGAAAGGATCTCAGTAAGAGAGTTCAGGGAGCTATCAAGTTTTTCCTCTCTCTGGGCAATAAGCAAATGTATTTTCTCATTATTTCTCTTTGTTGTTAGCACATTAATCTGAAACCAGAAAGAAAAGACCAACGAGTACTAAGGGTGATAAGGGATTTGCTGATGTTTCATGAAGGCAGCTAGATTGCTGCAATACAGCTGGGAAATAGGAATACTAAAGTCTACTCTAAACTCTGTTTTACGATAATGACTCATAAAATATCAGTTCTTTGCTTTAAGATATTGTGGCTGTATAGTAACTATGCGTTTCAGGAGAAAGTATTTCTAAGTTGAGTACTAAGACTAACTTACCAAATTGAGAGGAAATGAGGGAAAGAGATTATTTTTTTTAAGCCCAAATGCGATTTTTCTGGCTCCAGATTTTCAAGTAAAAATTGAAGAGAAATCTTAAGGAAAGAAAACATAAAAAGGACTATAAATGTAATAACTTGCTAGAACATTTTAAGAACCCTCAGTACAAACAATATTTCTTGTGATAGCTTTGAAGATGGAATTTGGGTCATATTTCATGTGCTGATGCATACAACAGTGGCTGTAGTATATGAAAAATATTTCTCTTTTTTTTTTT